>CADCXT010003310.1:0-21621 GCA_902806775.1 Microtus agrestis
CTCCATTGTTCTGTGATAGTGCTCCATTGTTCCATCACAGTGCTCCGTTGTGCCATCAGAGTGCTCCATTGTTCTGTCAAAGTGCTCCATTGTTTTGTCACAGTGCTCCATTGTTCCATGACAGTGCACCTTTGTTCTGTCACAGTGCTCCATTGTACCATCACAGTGCTCTATTGTTCTGTCACAGTGCCCCATTGTTCCATCACAGTACTCAATTGTTCCATCATAGTGCTTCATTGTGCCATCACAGTGCTCCATTGTGCCATCACAGTGCTCCATTGTTCCATCATAGTGCTTCATTGTGCCATCACAGTGCTCCATTGTGCCATCACAGTGCTCCACTGTTCTGTCATAGTGCTCCATTGTGCCATCACAGTGCTCCATTGTTCTGTCATAGTGCTCTATTGTGCCATCACAGTGCCCCATTGTTCCGTCACAGTACTCCATTGTGCCGTCACAGTGCTCCATTGTTCCATCATAGTGCTCCATTGTTCCATCATAGTGCTCCATTGTTCTGTCACAGTGCTCCATTGTTCCATCACAGTGCTCCATTGTGCCATCACAGTGCTCCATTGTTCTGTCACAGTGCTCTATTGCGCCATCACAGTGCTCCATTGTTCCATCACAGTGTTCCATTGTTCCATCATAATGGTCCCTTGTTCTGTCACAGTGTTCCATTGTTTTGTCACAGTGCTCCATTGTTCCATCACAGTGCTCCATTGTGCCATCACAGTGCTCCATTGTTCTGTCACAGTGTTCCATTGCTTCGTCACAGTGCTCAATTGTTCCATCACATTACAGCATTGTTCTGTCACAGTGCTCGATTGTGCCATCAGAGTGCTCCATTGTTCTGTCATAGTGTGCAATTGTTTTGTCACAATGCTCCATTGTTCCAACACAGTGCTCCATTGTGCCATCACAGTGCTCCATTGTGCCATCACAGTGCTCCATTCCTTCATCACAATGCTCCATTGCCCCATCACAGTGCTCCATTGTTCTGTCACAGTGCTCTATTATGCCATCAAAGTACTCCATTGTTCCATCACAGTGCTCTATTGTGCCGTCACAGTGCTCTATTGTTCTGTCATAGTGCTCCATTGTGCCATCACAGTGCTCTATTATACTGTCACAGTGCTCCATTGTTTCGTCACAGTGCTCCATTGTGCCGTCACAGTGCTCCCTTGTGCCGTCACAGTGTTCCATTGTTCCTTCACAGTGCTCCATTGTTCTGTCCTAGTGCTTTTTAGTGCCATCACACTGCCCCTTTCTTCCGTCACAGTACTCCATTGTGCCGTCACAGTGTTCCATTGTTCCATCATAGTGCTCCATTGTTCCATCATAGTGCTCCATTGAGCCATCACAGTGCTCCATTGTTCTGTCATAGTGATCCATTGTTTTGTAACAATGCTCCATTGCTCCATCACAGTGCTCCATTGTGCCATCACAGTGCTCCATTTTTCCATCACAGTGCTCCATTGTTCTGTCACAGTGCTTTATTGTGCCATGACAGTGCTCAATTGTTCCATCACAGTGTTCCGTTGTTCCAACATATTGGTCCCTTGTTCTGTCATAGTGCTCCATTTTTTTGCCACAGTTCTCCATTCTTCCATCACAGTGCTCCATTGTGCCTTCACAGTGCTCTATTCTGTCATAGTGCTCTATTGTGCCATCACAGTGCTCCATTGTGCAATCACAGTGCCCCATTGTTCTGTCACAGTTCTCCATTGTGCCGTCAAAGTGTTCCATTGTTCCATCATAGTGCTCCATTGTGCCAACACAGTGCTCCATTGTTCTTTCTTAGTGCTCCATTGTTCCATCACAGTGCTCCGTTGTGCCATCATAATGCTCAATTGTTCTGTAACAGTGCTCCATTGTTTCGTCACAGTGCTCCATTGTTCTGTCACAGTGCTCCATTGTACCATCAGAGTGCTCTATTGTTCTGTCATACTGCTCCATTGTTTTCTCACAGTACTCAATTGTTCCATCATAGTGCTTCATTGTGCCATCACAGTGCTCCATTGTGCCATCACAGTTCTCCATTGTTCCATCATAGTGCTTCATTGTGCCATCATAGTGCTCCATTGTGCCATCACAGTGCTCCACTGTTCTGTCATAGTGCTCCATTGTGCCATCACAGTGCTCCATTGTTCTGTCATAGTGCTCTATTGTGCCATCACAGTGCCCCATTGTTCCGTCACAGTAATCCATTGTGCCGTCACAGTGCTCCATTGTTCCATCATAGTGCTCCATTGTGCCATCACAGTGCTCCATTGTTCTGTCATAGTGCTCCATTGTTTTGTGAGAATGCTCCATTGTTCCATCACAGTGCTCCACTGTGCCATCACAGTGCTCCATTGTTCTGTCACAGTTTTCCATTGCTTCGTCACAGTGCTCAATTGTTCCATCACAGTATACCATTGTTCTGTCACAGTGCTCGATTGTGCCATCACAGTGCTCCATTGTTCTGTCATAGTGCTCCATTGTTTTGTCACAATGCTCCATTGTTCCATCACAGTGCTCCATTGTGCCATCACAGTGCTCCATTGTTCCATCACAGTGCGCCATTGTTCCATCACAGTGCTCCATTGTTCCATCACAGTGCTCCATTGTGCCATCACAGTGCTCCATTGTTCCATCACAGTGCTCCATTGTTCCATCATTCACAATGCTCCATTGCCCCATCACAGTGCTCCATTGTTATGTCACAGTGCTCTATTATGCCATCAAAGTGCTCCATTGTTCCATCACAGTGCTCCATTGTTCTGCCATAGTGCTCCATTGTTTTGTCACAGTGCTCCATTGTTCCATCACAGTGCTCCATTGTGCCATCATAGTGCTCCATTGTTCTGTGATAGTGCTCCATTGTTCCATCACAGTGCTCTGTTGTGCCATCACAGTGCTCCATTGTTCTTTCAAAGTGCTCCATTGTTTCCTCACAGTGCTCCATTGTACCATCACAGTGCACCATTGTTCTGTCACAGTGCTCCATTGTTCCATCACAGTGCTCCATTGTTCTGTCATAGTGCTCCATTGTTTTCTCACAGTACTCAATTGTTCCATCATAGTGCTCCATTGTGCCATCATAGTGCTCCATTGTGCCATCACAGTGCTCCACTGTTCTGTCATAGTGCTCCATTGTGCCATCACAGTGCTCCATTGTTCTGTCATAGTGCTCTATTGTGCCATCACAGTGCCCCCCTTTTTCGTCACAGTAATCCATTGTGCCGTCACAGTGCTCCATTGTTCCATCACAGTGCTCCATTGTTTGTGCCATCACAGTGCTCCATTGTTCTGTCACAGTGCTCCATTGTTTTGTCACAGTGCTCCATTGTTCCATCACAGTGCTCCATTGTGCCATCACAGTGCTCCATATGTGTTCTTGTTCCATCTAGTGCTCCATTGTGCCATCACAGTGCTCCATTGTTCCATCACAGTGCTCCATTGTTCCATCATAGTGCTCCCTTGTTCTGTCACAGTGCTCCATTGTTTTGTCACAGTGCTCCATTGTTCCATCACAGTGCTCCATTGTGCCATCACAGTGCTCCATTGTTGCCATCACAGTGCTCCATTGTTCCATCACAGTGCTCCATTGTTCCATCACAGTGCTCCATTGTTCTGTCACAGTGCTCCATTGTGCCATCACAGTGCTCCATTGTTCTGTCATAGTGCTCCATTGTTTTGTCACAGTGCTCCATTGTGCCATCACAGTGCTCCATTGTTCCATCACAGTGCTCCATTGTTCCATCACAGTGCTCCATTGTTCCATCACAGTGCTCCATTGTTCTGTCACAGTGCTCCATTGTGCCATCACAGTGCTCCATTGTTCCATCACAGTGCTCCATTGTTCTGTCACAGTGCTCCATTGTGCCATCACAGTGCTCCATTGTTCCATCACAGTGCTCCATTGTGCCATCACAGTGCTCCATTGTTCCATCACAGTGCTCCATTGTGCCATCACAGTGCTCCATTGTTCTGTCATAGTGCTCCATTGTTCTGTACAGTGCTCATTTCCATCAAGTGCTCCATTGTTCCATCACAGTGCTCCATTGTTCCATCACAGTGCTCCATTGTGCCATCACAGTGCTCCATTGTTCCATCATAGTGCTCCATTGTGCCATCACAGTGCTCCATTGTTCTGTCACAGTGCTCCATTGTTCCATCACAGTGCTCCATTGTGCCATCACAGTGCTCCATTGTGCCATCACAGTGCTCCATTGTTCCATCACAGTGCTCCATTGTTCTGTCATAGTGCTCCATTGTGCCATCACAGTGCTCCATTGTTCCATCACAGTGCTCCATTGTTCTTCAAGTGCTCCATTGTTCTGTCACAGTGCTCCATTGTTCCATCATAGTGCTCCATTGTTCCATCATAGTGCTCCATTGTGCCATCACAGTGCTCCATTGTTCTGTCACAGTGCTCCATTGTTCTATCACAGTGCTCCATTGTTCCATCACAGTGCTCCATTGTTCCATCACAGTGCTCCATTGTTCCAGTGTCCATTGTTCCATCACAGTGCTCCATTGTTCCATCATAGTGCTCCATTGTTCTGTCACAGTGCTCCATTGTTCTGTCACAGTGCTCCATTGTTCCATCACAGTGCTCCATTGTTCCATCACAGTGCTCCATTGTTCTGTCACAGTGCTCCATTGTGCCATCACAGTGCTCCATTGTTCCATCACAGTGCTCCATTGTTCCATCACAGTGCTCCATTGTTCCATCATAGTGCTTCATTGTGCAATCACAGTGCTCCATTGTGCCATCACAGTGCTCCACTGTTCTGTCATAGTGCTCCATTGTGCCATCACAGTGCTCCATTGTTCTGTCATAGTGCTCTATTGTGCCATCACAGTGCCTCCATTGTTCTGTCATAGTGCTCCATTGTGCCATCACAGTGCTCCATTGTTCCATCATAGTGCTCCATTGTTCCATCACAGTGCTCCATTTTTCTGTCATAGTGCTCCATTGTTCTGTCACAATGCTCCATTGTTCCATCACAGTACTCCATTGTGCCATCACAGTGCTCCATTGTTCTGTCACAGTGCTCTATTGTGCCATCACAGTGCTCCATTGTTCCATCACAGTGTTCCATTGTTCCATCATAATGGTCCCTTGTTCTGTCACAGTGTTCCATTGTTTTGTCACAGTGCTCCATTGTTCCATCACAGTGCTCCATTGTGCCATCACAGTGCTCCATTGTTCTGTCACAGTGTTCCATTGCTTCGTCACAGTGCTCAATTGTTCCATCACATTACACCATTGTTCTGTCACAGTGCTCGATTGTGCCATCAGAGTGCTCCATTGTTCTGTCATAGTGCTCCATTGTTTTGTCACAATGCTCCATTGTTCCAACACAGTGCTCCATTGTGCCATCACAGTGCTCCATTGTGCCATCACAGTGCTCCATTCCTTCATCACAATGCTCCATTGCCCCATCACAGTGCTCCATTGTTCTGTCACAGTGCTCTATTATGCCATCAAAGTACTCCATTGTTCCATCACAGTGCTCTATTGTGCCGTCACAGTGCTCTATTGTTCTGTCATAGTGCTCCATTGTGCCATCACAGTGCTCTATTATACTGTCACAGTGCTCCATTGTTTCGTCACAGTGCTCCATTGTGCCGTCACAGTGCTCCATTGTGCCGTCACAGTGCTCCATTGTTCCATCACAGTGCTCCATTGTTCTGTCCTAGTGCCTTTTTAGTGCCATCACACTGCCCCTTTCTTCCGTCACAGTACTCCATTGTGCCGTCACAGTGTTCCATTGTTCCATCATAGTGCTCCATTGTTCCATCATAGTGCTCCATTGAGCCATCACAGTGCTCCATTGTTCTGTCATAGTGATCCATTGTTTTGTAACAATGCTCCATTGCTCCATCACAGTGCTCCATTGTGCCATCACAGTGCTCCATTTTTCCATCACAGTGCTCCATTGTTCTATCACAGTGCTTTATTGTGCCATCACAGTGCTCCATTGTTCCATCACAGTGTTCCGTTGTTCCAACATATTGGTCCCTTGTTCTGTCATAGTGCTCCATTGTTTTGCCACAGTTCTCCATTCTTCCATCACAGTGCTCCATTGTGCCTTCACAGTGCTCTATTCTGTCATAGTGCTCTATTGTGCCATCACAGTGCTCCATTGTGCAATCACAGTGCCCCATTGTTCTGTCACAGTTCTCCATTGTGCCGTCAAAGTGTTCCATTGTTCCATCATAGTGCTCCATTGTGCCAACACAGTGCTCCATTGTTCTTTCTTAGTGCTCCATTGTTCCATCACAGTGCTCCGTTGTGCCATCATAATGCTCCATTGTTCTGTCACAGTGCTCCATTGTTTCGTCACAGTGCTCCATTGTTCTGTCACAGTGCTCCATTGTACCATCAGAGTGCTCTATTGTTCTGTCATACTGCTCCATTGTTTTCTCACAGTACTCAATTGTTCCATCATAGTGCTTCATTGTGCCATCACAGTGCTCCATTGTGCCATCACAGTTCTCCATTGTTCCATCATAGTGCTTCATTGTGCCATCATAGTGCTCCATTGTGCCATCACAGTGCTCCACTGTTCTGTCATAGTGCTCCATTGTGCCATCACAGTGCTCCATTGTTCTGTCATAGTGCTCTATTGTGCCATCACAGTGCCCCATTGTTCCTTTTGCGTCACAGTGCTCCATTGTTCCATCACAGTGCTCCATTGTTCCATCATAGTGCTCCATTGTGCCATCACAGTGCTCCATTGTTCTGTCATAGTGCTCCATTGTTTTGTGAGAATGCTCCATTGTTCCATCACAGTGCTCCATTGTGCCATCACAGTGCTCCATTGTTCTGTCACAGTTTTCCATTGCTTCGTCACAGTGCTCAATTGTTCCATCACAGTATACCATTGTTCTGTCACAGTGCTCGATTGTGCCATCACAGTGCTCTATTGTTCTGTCATAGTGCGCCATTGTTTTGTCACAATGCTCCATTGTTCCAACACAGTGCTCCATTGTGCCATCACAGTGCTCCATTGTTCCATCACAGTGCGCCATTGTTCCATCACAGTTCTCAATTGTGCCGTCACAATGCTCCATTGCCCCATCACAGTGCTCCATTGTTCTGTCACAGTGCTCTATTATGCCATCAAAGTGCTCCATTGTTCCATCACAGTGCTCCATTGTTCTGTCATAGTGCTCCATTGTTTTGTCACAGTGCTCCATTGTTCCATCACAGTGCTCCATTGTGCCATCATAGTGCTCCATTGTTCTGTGATAGTGCTCCATTGTTCCATCACAGTGCTCTGTTGTGCCATCATAGTGCTCCATTGTTCTTTCAAAGTGCTCCATTGTTTCCTCACAGTGCTCCATTGTTCCATCACAGTGCACCATTGTTCTGTCACAGTGCTCCATTGTTCCATCACAGTGCTCCATTGTTCTGTCATAGTGCTCCATTGTTTTCTCACAGTACTCAATTGTTCCATCATAGTGCTCCATTGTGCCATCATAGTGCTCCATTGTGCCATCACAGTGCTCCACTGTTCTGTCATAGTGCTCCATTGTGCCATCACAGTGCTCCATTGTTCTGTCATAGTGCTCCATTGTGCCATCACAGTGCTCCATTGTTCCGTCACAGTGCTCCATTGTGCCATCACAGTGCTCCATTGTTCTGTCACAGTGCTCCATTGTGCCATCACAGTGCTCCATTGTTCTGTCATAGTGCTCCATTGTTTTGTCACAATGCTCCATTGTTCCATCACAGTGCTCCATTGTGCCATCACAGTGCTCCATTGTTCCATCACAGTGCTCTATTGTTCCATCATAGTGCTCCATTGTTCCATCACGTAGTGTTCCATTGTTCCATCATAATGGTCCCTTGTTCTGTCACAGTGTTCCATTGTTTTGTCACAGTGCTCCATTGTTCCATCACAGTGCTCCATTGTGCCATCACAGTGCTTCATTGTGCCATTCACAGTGCTCCATTGTTCCATCACAGTACTCCATTGTTCTGTCACAGTGCTCCATTGTGCCATCACAGTGCTCCATTGTTCTGTCATAGTGCTCCATTGTTCCATCACAGTGCTCCATGCTGTTCTGTCATAGTGCTCCATTGTTCCATCACAGTGCTCCATTGTTCCATCACAGTGCTCCATTGTGCCATCACAGTGCTCCATTGTTCCATCACAGTGCTCCATTGTTTGTCCTGTCATAGTGCTCCATTGTTTTGTCACAAGTGCTCCATTGTTCCATCACAGTGCTCCATTTTGCCATCACAGTGCTCCATTGTTCTGTCACAGTGCTCCATTGTGCCATCACAGTGCTCCATTGTTCCATCATAGTGCTCCATTGTGCCATCACAGTGCTCCATTGTTCTGTCATAGTGCTCCATTGTTTTGTCACAGTGCTCCATTGTTCCATCACAGTGCTCCATTGTGCCATCACAGTGCTCCATTGTGCCATCACAGTGCTCCATTGTTCTGTCACAGTTCTCCATTGTGCTTCGTCACAGTGCTCCATTGTTCCATCACAGTGCTCCATTGTTCTGTCATAGTGCTCCATTAGTGCCATCATACTGCCTCCCTTGTTCCGTCACAGTGCTCCATTGTGCCGTCACAGTGTTCCATTGTTCCATCATAGTGCTCCATTGTTCCATCATAGTGCTCCATTGTGCCATCACATTGCTCCATTGTTCTGTCATAGTGCTCCATTGTTTTGTCACAATGCTCCATTGTTCCATCACAGTACTCCATTTTGCCATCACAGTGCTGCATTGTTCTGTCACAGTGCTCTATTGTGCCATCACAGTGCTCCATTGTTCCATCACAGTGTTCCATTGTCCATCATAATGGTCCCTTGTTCTGTCATAGAGCTCCATTGTTTTGTCATAGTGCTCCATTGTTCCATCACAGTGCTCCATTTTTCTGTCATAGTGCTCCATTATGCCATCACAGTGCTCTATTATACTGTCACAGTGCTCCATTGTTTCGTCACAGTGCTCAATTGTTCCATCACAGTACACCATTTTTCTGTCACAGTGCTCGATTGTGCCATCACAGTGCTCTATTGTTCTGTCATAGTGCGCCATTGTTTTGTCACAATGCTCCATTGTTCCAACACAGTGCTCCATTGTGCCATCACAGTGCTCCATTGTGCCATCACAGTGCTCCATTGTTCCATCACAGTTCTCAATTGTGCCATCACAATGCTCCATTGCCCCATCCCAGTGCTCCATTGTTCTGTAACAGTGCTATATTATGCCATCAAAGTGCTCCATTGTTCCATCACAGTGCTCCATTGTGCCATCACAGTGCTCCATTTTGCCATCACAGTGCTCCATTGTGCCATCACAGTGCTCCATTGTTCTGTCATAATGCTCCATTGTTTTGTCACAATGCTCCATTGTTCCAACACAGTGCTCCATTGTGCCATCACAGTGCTCCATTGTTCCATCACAGTGCTCCGTTGTGCCATCACAGTCCTCTATTGTTCTGTCATAGTGCTCCATTGTGCCATCACATTGCTCAATTATACTGTCACAGTGCTCCTTTGTTTCGTCACAGTGATCCATTGTGCCGTCACAGTGCTCCATTGTTCCGTCACAGTGCTCCATTGTTCTATCATAGTGCCCCATTGTTCCATCATAGTGCTCCATTGTAGCATCATAGTGCTCCATTGTTCTCTTATAGTGCTCCATTGTGCCATGATAGTGCTCCATTGTTCTATCATAGTGCTCCATTGTTTTGTCACAGTGCTCCATTGTTCAATAACAGTGCTGCATTGTGCCATTATAGTGCTCCATTGTTCTGTCTTTGTGCGCAATTGTTTGGTCACAATGCTCCATTGTTCCAACACAGTGCTCCATTGTGCCATCACAGTGCTCCATTGTTCCATCACAGTGCTCCATTGTTCCATCACAGTGCTCCATTGTTCCGTCATAGTGCTTCATTGTGCCATCACAGTGCTCCATTGTGCCATCACAGTGCTCCACTGTTCTGTTCTTGTGCTCCATTGTGCCATCACAGTGCTCCATTCTTCTGTCATAGTGCTCTATTGTGCCATCACAGTGCCCAATTGTTCCTTCACAGTACTCCATTGTGCCGTCACAGTGCTCCATTGTTCCATCATAGTGCTCCATTTTACCATCACAATGCTCCATTGTTCTGTCATAGTGCTCCATTGTTTTGTCACAGTGCTCCATTGTTCCATCACAGTGCTCCATTGTGCCCTCATAGTGCTCCATTGTTCTGTGATAGTGCTCCATTGTTCCATCACAGTGCTCCGTTTTGCCATCATAGTGCTCCATTGTTCTGTCAAAGTGCTCCATTGTTTCGTAACAGTGTTCCATTGTTCCATCACAGTGCACCATTGTTCTGTCACAGTGCTCCATTGTACCATCACAGTGCTCCATTGTTCTTTCATAGTGCTCCATTGTTTTCTCACAGTACTCAATTGTTCCATCATAGTGCTCCATTGTGCCATCACAGTGCTCCATTGTTCTGTCATAGTGCTCTATTGTGCCATCACAGTGCCCCATTGTTCCGTCACAGTAATCCATTGTGCCGTCACAGTGCTCCATTGTTCCATCATAGTGCTCCATTGTGCCATCACAGTGCTCCATTGTTCTGTCATAGTGCTCCATGTTTAGTGACAATGCTCCATTGTTCCATCACAGTGCTCCATTGTTCTGTCATAGTGCTCCATTGTTTAGTGACAATGCTCCATTGTTCCATCACAGTGCTCCATTGTGCCATCACAGTGCTCCATTGTTCTGTCACAGTGCTCTATTGTGCCATCACAGTGCTCCATTGTTCCATCACAGTGTTCCATTGTTCCATCATAATGGTCCCTTGTTCTGTCACAGTGTTCCATTGTTTTGTCACAGTGCTCCATTGTGCCATCACAGTGTTCCATTGTGCCATCACAGTGCTGCATTGTTCTGTCACAGTGTTCCATTGCTTCGTCACAGTGCTCAATTGTTCCATCACAGTACACCATTGTTCTGTCACAGTGCTCGATTGTGCCATCATAGTGCTCCATTGTTCTGTCATAGTGCGCCATTGTTTTGTCACAATGCTCCATTGTTCCAACACAGTGCTCCATTGTGCCATCACAGTGCTCCATTGTTCCATCACAGTGCTCCATTGTTCCATCACAGTGCTCCATTGTTCCATCACAGTGCTCCATTGTGCCATCACAGTGCTCCACTGTTCTGTCATAGTGCTCCATTGTGCCATCACAGTGCTCCATTCTTCTGTCATAGTGCTCTATTGTGCCATCACTGTGCCCCATTGTTCCTTCACAGTACTCCATTGTGCCGTCACAGTGCTCCATTGTTCCATCATAGTGCTCCATTGTGATATCACAGTGCTCCATTGTTCTGTCATAGTGCTCCATTGTTTTGTCACAATGCTCCATTGTTGCATCACAGTACTCCATTTTGCCATCACACTGCTCCATTGTTCTGTCACAGTGCTCTATTGTGCCATCATAGTGCTCCATTGTTCCATCACAGTGTTCCATTGTTCCATCATAATGGTCCCTTGTTCTATCATAGAGCACCATTGTTTTGTCACAGTGCTCCATTGTTCCATCACAGTGCTCCATTGTGCCATCACAGTGCTCCATTGTGCCATCACAGTGCTCCATTGTTCTGTCACAGTGTTCCATTGCTCCGTCACAGTGCTCAATTTTTCCATCACAGTACACCATTGTTCTGTCACAGTGCTCGATTGTGCCATCACAGTGCTCCATTGTTCTGTCATAGTGCGCCATTGTTTTGTCACAATGCTCCATTTTTTTAACACAGTGCTCCATTGTGCCATCACAGTGCTCCATTGTTCCATCACAGTGCTCCATTGTTCCATCACAGTTCTCAATTGTGCCGTCACAATGCTCCATTGCCCCATCACACTGCTCCATTGTTCTGTCACAGTGCTCTATTATGCCATCAAAGTGCTCCATTGTTCCATCACAGTGCTCCATTGTGCCATCACAGTGCTCCGTTTTGCCATCACAGTGCTCCATTGTGCCATCACAGTGCTCCATTGTTCTGTCATAGTGCTCCATTGTTTTGTCATAGTGCTCCATTGTTCCATCACAGTGCTCCATTGTGCCATCACAGTGCTCCATTGTTCTGTGATAGTGCTCCATTGTTCCATCACAGTGCTCCGTTGTGCCATCATAGTGCTCCATTGTTCTGTCAAAGTGTTCCATTGTTTTGTCACAGTGCTCCATTGTTCCATCACAGTGCACCATTGTTCTGTCACAGTGCTCCATTGTGCCATCACAGTGCTCCATTGTTCCATCAAGTATCTCCATTGTGAGTGCTCCATTGTTTGCTCCATTGTTCCAACATAGTGCTCCATTGTGCCGTCACAGTGCTCCATTGTTCTGTCATAGTGCTCCATTGTTCTGTCACATTGCTCCATTGTTCCATCACAGTGCTCCATTGTGCCATCACAGTGCTCCATTGTTCTGTCACAGTGCTCTATTGTGCCATCACAGTGCTCCATTGTTCCATCACAGTGTTCCATTGTTCCATCATAATGGTCCCTTGTTCTGTCACAGTGTTCGATTGTTTTGTCACAGTGCTCCATTGTTCCATCACAGTGCTCCATTGTGCCATCACAGTGCTCCATTGTTCCATCACAGTGCTCCATTGTTCTGTCACAGTGTTCCATTGCTTCGTCACAGTGCTCAATTTTTCCATCACAGTACACCATTGTTCTGTCACAGTGCTCGATTGTGCCATCAGAGTGCTCCATTGTTCTGTCATAGTGTGCAATTGTTTTGTCACAATGCTCCATTGTTCCAACACAGTGCCTCATTGTACCATCACAGTGCTCCATTGTTCCATCACAGTGCTCCATTGCCCCATCACAGTGCTCCATTGTTCAGTCACAGTGCTCTATTATGCCATCAAAGTACTCCATTGTTCCATCACAGTGCTCCATTGTGCTGTCACAGTGCTCTATTGTTCTGTCATAGTGCTCCATTGTGCCATCACAGTGCTCTATTATACTGTCACAGTGCTCCATTTTTTCGTCACAGTGCTCCATTGTGCCGTCATAGTGCTCCCTTGTGCCGTCACAGTGCTCCATTGTTACTTCACAGTGCTCCATTGTTCTGTCCTAGTGCTCCTTAGTGCCATCACACTGGCCCTTTGTTCCATCACAGTACTCCATTGTGCCATCACAGTGTTCCATTGTTCCATCATAGTGCTCCATTGTTCAATCATAGTGCTCCATTGAGCCATCACAGTGCTCCATTGTTCTGTCATAGTGATCCATTGTTTTGTAACAATGCTCCATTGCTCCATCACAGTGCTCCATTGTGCCATCACAGTGCTCCATTGTTCTGTCATAGTGCTCTATTGTGCCATCACAGTGCCCCATTGTTCCGTCACAGTACTCCATTGTGCCGTCACAGTGCTCCATTGTTCCATCATAGTGCTCCATTGTTCCATCATAGTGCTCCATTGTGCCATCACAGTGCTCCATTGTTCTGTCATAGTGCTCCATTGTTCTGTCACAGTGCTCAATTGTTCCATCATAGTGCTCCATTGTGCCATCACAGTGCTCCATCGTGCCATCACAGTGCTCCACTGTTCTGTCATAGTGCTCCATTGTGCCATCACAGTGCTCCATTGTTCTGTCATAGTGCTCTATTGTGCCATCACATTGCCCCATTGTTCCGTCACAGTAATCCATTGTGCCGTCACAGTGCTCCATTGTTCCATCATAGTGCTCCATTGTTCCATCATAGTGCTCCTTTGTGCCATCACAGTGCTCCATTGTTCTGTCATAGTGCTCCATTGTTTAATGACAATGCTCCATTGTTCCATCACAGTGCTCCATTGTGCCATCACAGTGCTCCATTGTTCTGTCACAGTGCTCTATTGTGCCATCACAGTGCTCCATTGTTCCATCACAGTGTTCCATTGTTCCATCATAATGGTCCCTTGTTCTGTCACAGTGTTCCATTGTTTTGTGACAGTGCTCCATTGTGCCATCACAGTGCTCCATTGTGCCATCACAGTGCTGCATTGTTCTGTCACAGTGTTCCATTGCTTCGTCACAGTGCTCAATTGTTCCATCACAGTACACCATTGTTCTGTCACAGTGCTCGATTGTGCCATCATAGTGCTCCATTGTTCTGTCATAGTGCGCAATTGTTTTGTCACAATGCTCCATTGTTCCAACACAGTGCTCCATTGTGCCATCACAGTGCTCCATTGTTATATCACAGTGCTCCATTGTTCCATCACAGTGCTCCATTGTTCCATCACAGTGCTCCATTGTGCCATCACAGTGCTCCACTGTTCTGTCATAGTGCTCCATTGTGCCATCACAGTGCTCCATTCTTCTGTCATAATGCTCTATTGTGCCATCACTGTGCCCCATTGTTCCTTCACAGTACTCCATTGTGCCGTCACAGTCCTCCATTGTTCCATCATAGTGCTCCATTGTGATATCACAGTGCTCCATTGTTCTGTCATAGTGCTCCATTGTTTTGTCACAATGCTCCATTGTTCCATCACAGTACTCCATTTTGCCATCACACTGCTCCATTGTTCTGTCACAGTGATCTATTGTGCCATCATAGTGCTCCATTGTTCCATCACAGTGTTCCATTGTTCCATCATAATGATCCCTTGTTCTGTCATAGAGCACCATTGTTTTGTCACAGTGCTCCATTGTTCCATCACAGTTTCTCCATTGTGCCATCACAGTGCTCCATTGTGCCATCACAGTGCTCCATTGTTCTGTCACAGTGTTCCCTTGCTTCGTCACAGTGCTCAATTGTTCCATCACAGTACACCATTGTTCTGTCACAGTGCTCGATTGTGCCATCACAGTACTCCATTGTTCTGTCATAGTGCGCCATTGTTTTGTCACAATGCTCCATTGTTCCAACACAGTGCTCCATTGTGCCATCACAGTGCTCCATTGTTCCATCACAGTGCTCCATTGTTCCATCACAGTTCTCAATTGTGCCGTCACAATGCTCCATTGCCCTACCACAGTGCTCCACTGTTCTGTCACAGTGCTCTATTATGCCATCAAAGTGCTCCATTGTTCCATCATAGTGCTCCATTGTGCCATCACAGTGCTCCATTTTGCCATCACAGTGCTCCATTGTGCCATCACAGTGCTCCATTGTTCCATCACAGTTTCTCCATTGTGCCATCACAGTGCTCCATTGTTCCATCATAGTGCTCCATTGTTCTGTCATAGTGCTCCATTGTTTAGTGACAATGCTCCATTGTTCCATCACAGTGCTCCATTGTGCCATCACAGTGCTCCATTGTTCTGTCACAGTGCTCTATTGTGCCATCACAGTGCTCCATTGTTCCATCACAGTGTTCCATTGTTCCATCATAATGGTCCCTTGTTCTGTCATAGAGCTCCATTGTTTTGTCACAGTGCTCCATTGTTCCATCACAGTGCTCCATTGTGCCATTACAGTGCTCCATTGTGCCATCACAGTGCTCCATTGTTCTGTCACAGTGTTCCATTGCTTCGTCACAGTGCTCCATTGTTCCGTCACAGTGCTCCATTGTTCTGTCATAGTGCTCCTTAGTGCCATCATACTGCCCCCTTTTTCCGTCACAGTACTCCATTGTGCCGTCACAGTGTTCCATTGTTCCATCATAGTGCTCCATTGTTCCATCATAGTGCTCCATTGTGACATCACATTGCTCCATTGTTCTGTCATAGTGCTCCATTGTTTTGTCACAATGCTCCATTGTTCCATCACAGTACTCCATTTTGCCATCACACTGCTCCATTGTTCTGTCACAGTGCTCTATTGTGCCATCACAGTGCTACATTGTTCCATCACAGTGTTCCATTGTCCATCATAATGGTCCCTTGTTCTGTCATAGAGCTCCATTGTTTTGTCACAGTGCTCCATTGTGCCATCAGAGTGCTCCATTGTGCAATCACAGTGCTCCATTGTGCCATCACAGTGCTCCATTGTTCTGTCACAGTGTTCCATTGCTTCGTCACAGTGCTCAATTGTTCCATCACTGTACACCATTGTTCTGTCACATTGCTCGATTGTGCCGTCACAATGCTCCATTGCCCAATCACAGGGCTCCATTGTTCTGTCACAGTGCTCTATTATGCCATCAAATTGCTCCATTGTTCCATCACAGTGCTCCATTGTTCTGTCATAGTGCTCCATTGTTTTGTCACAGTGCTCCATTGTTCCATCACAGTGCTCCATTGTGCCATCATAGTGCTCCATTGTTCTGTGATAGTGCTCCATTGTTCCATCAAAGTGCTCTGTTGTGCCATAATAGTGCTCCATTGTTCTGTCAAAGAGCTCCATGGTTTCGTCACAGTGCTCCATTGTTCCATCACAGTGCACCATTGTTCTGTCACAGTGCTCCATTGTTCCATCACAGTGCTCCATTGTTCTGTCATAGTGCTCCATTGTTTTCTCACAGTACTCAATTGTTCCATCATAGTGCTCCATTGTGCCATCATAGTGCTCCATTGGGCCATCACAGTGCTCCAATGATCTGTCATAGTGCTCCATTGTGCCATCACAGTGCCCCATTGTTCCGTCACAGTAATCCATTGTACCGTCACAGTGCTCCATTGTTCCATCATAGTGCTCCATTGTTACATCATAGTGCTCCATTGTGCCATCACATTGCTCCATTGTTCTGTCATAGTGCTCCATTGTTTTGTGACAATGCTCCATTGTTCCATCACAGTGCTCCATTGTGCCATCACAGTGCTGCATTGTTCTGTCACAGTGCTCCATTGTGCCATCACAGTGCTGTATTATACTGTCACAGTGCTCCATTGTTTCGTCACAGTGCTCAATTGTGCCGTCACAGTGCTCCATTGTGCCGTCACAGTGCTCCATTGTTCCTTCACAGTGCTCCATTGTTCTGTCATAGTGCTCCTTAGTGCCATCACACTGCCCCTTTGTTCCGTCACAGTACTCCATTGTGCCATCACAGTGTTCCATTGTTCCATCGTAGTGCTCCATTGTTCCATCATAGTGCTCCATTGAGCCATCACAGTGCTCCATTGTTCTGTCATAGTGATCCATTGTTTTGTAACAATGCTCCATTGCTCCATCACAGTGCTCCATTGTTCCATCACAGTGCTCCATTGTTCTGTCACAGTGCTCTATTGTGCCATCACAGTGCTCCATTGTTCCATCACAGTGTTCCATTGTTCCAAAATATTGGTCCCTTGTTCTGTCATAGTGCTCCATTGTTTTGTCACAGTTCTCCATTCTTCCATCACAGTGCTCCATTGTGCCTTCACAGTGCTCTATTCTGTCATTGTGCTCCATTGTGCCATCACAGTGCTCCCTTTGTTCCGTCACAGTACTCCATTGTGCCGTCACAGTGTTCCATTGTTCCATCGTAGTGTTCCATTGTTCCATCATAGTGCTCCATTGTGCCAACACAGTGCTCCATTGTTCTTTCATAGTGCTCCATTGTTCCATCACAGTGCTCCGTTGTGCCATCATAATGCTCCATTGTTCTGTCACAGTGCTCCATTGTTTCGTCACAGTGCTCCATTTTTCCATCACAGTGCACCATTGTTCTGTCACATTGCTCCATTGTACCATCACAGTGCTCTATTGTTCTGTCATAGTGCTCCATTGTTTTCTCACAGTACTCAAATGTTCCATCAAAGTGCTTCATTGTGCCATCACTGTGCTCCATTGTGCCATCAAAGTGCTCCATTGTTCCATCATAGTGCTTCATTGTGCCATCACAGTGCTCCATTGTGCCATCACAGTGCTCCACTGTTCTGTCATAGTGCTCCATTGTGCCATCACAGTGCTCCATTGTTCTGTCATAGTGCTCTATTGTGCCATCACAGTGCCCCATTGTTCCGTCACAGTAATCCATTGTGCCGTCACAGTGCTCCATTGTTCCATCATAGTGCTCCATTGTTCCATCATAGTGCTCCATTGTGCCATCACAGTGCTCCATTGTTCTGTCATAGTGCTCCATTGTTTTGTGACAATGCTCCATTGTTCCATCACAGTGCTCCATTGTGCCATCACAGTGCTCCATTGTTCTGTCACAGTGCTCCATTGCCCCATCACAGTGGTCCATTGTTCTGTCACAGTGCTCTATTATGCAATCAAAGTACTCCATTGTTCCATCACAGTCCTCCATTGTGCCGTCACAGTGCTCTATTGTTCTGTCATAGTGCTCCATTGTGCCATCACAGTGCTCTATTATACTGCCACAGTGCTCCATTGTTTCGTCACAGTTCTCCATTGTGCCGTCACAGTGCTCAATTGTGCTGTCACAGTACTCCATTGTGCCGTCACAGTGCTCCATTGTTCTGTCATAGTGCTCCATTGTTCAATCATAGTGCTCCATTGAGCCATCACAGTGCTCCATTGTTCTGTCATAGTGATCCATTGTTTTGTAACAATGCTCCATTGCTCCATCACAGTGCTCCATTGTGCCATCACAGTGCTCCATTGTTCCATCACAGTGCTCCATTGTTCTGTCACAGTGCTCTATTGTGCCGTCATAGTGCTCCAATGTTCCATCACAGTGTTCCATTGTTCCAACATATTGGTCCCTTGTTCTGTCATAGTGCTCCATTGTTTTGTCCCAGTTCTCCATTCTTCCATCATAGTGCTCCATTGTGCCTTCACAGTGCTCTATTCTGTCATAGTGCTCTATTGTGCCATCACAGTGCTCCATTGTGCCATTACAGTGCCCCATTTTTCTGTCAGAGTTCTCCATTGTGCCGTCATAGTGTTCCATTGTTCCATCATAGTGCTCCATTGTGCCATCACAGTGCTCCATTGTTCTTTCTTAGTGCTCCATTGTTCCATCACAGTGCTCCGTTGTGCCATCATAATGCTCCATTGTTCTGTCATAGTGCTCCATTGTTTCGTCACAGTATTCCATTGTTCCATCACAGTGCACCATTGTTCTGTCACAGTGCTCCATTGTACCATCACAGTGCTCTATTGTTCTGTCATAGTGCTCCATTGTTTTCTTACAGTACTCAATTGTTCCATCATAGTGCTCCATTGTGCCATCACAGTGCTCCATTGTGCCATCACAGTGCTCCATTGTGTCATCACAGTGCTCCATTGTTCTGTCATAGTGCTCTATTGTGCCATCACAGTGCCCCATTGTTCCGTCACAGTAATCCATTGTGCTGTCACAGTGCTCCATTGTTCCATCATAGTGCTCCATTGTTCCATCATAGTGCTCCAATGTTCTGTCACAGTGTTCCATTGCTTCGTCACAGTGCTCAATTGTTCCATCACAGTACACCATTGTTCTGTCACAGTGCTCGATTGTGCCATCAGAGTGCTCCATTGTTCTGTCATAGTGTGCAATTGTTTTGTCACAATGCTCCATTGTTCCAACACAGTGCTCCATTGTGCCATCATAGTGCTCCATTGTTCCATCACAGTGCTCCATTCTTTCATCACAGTGCTCCATTGCCCCATCACAGTGCTCCATTGTTCTGTCACAGTGCTCTATTATGCCATCAAAGTACTCCATTGTTCCATCACAGTGCTCCATTGTGCCGTCACAGTGCTCTATTTTTCTGTCATAGTGCTCCATTGTGCCATCACAGTGCTCTATTATACTGTCACAGGGCTCCATTGTTTCGTCACAGTGCTCCATTGTGCCGTCACAGTGCTCCCGTGTGCCATCCCAGTGCTCCATTGTTCCTTCACAGTGCTCCATTGTTCTGTCATAGTGCTCCTTAGTGCCATCACACTGCCCCTTTGTTCCGTCACAGTACTCCATTGTGCCGACCCAGTGTTCCATTGTTCCATCGTAGTGCTCCATTGTTCCATCATAGTGCTTCATTGAGCCATCACAGTGCTCCATTGTTCTGTTATAGTGCTCCATTGTTTTGTCACAGTGCTCCATTTTTCCATCATAGTGCTCCCTTGTGCCATCATAGTGCTCCATTGTTCTGTGATAGTGCTCCATTGTTCCATCAAAGTGCTCTGTTGTGCCATAATAGTGCTCCATTGTTCTGTCAAAGAGCTCCATGGTTTCGTCACAGTGCTCCATTGTTCCATCACAGTGCACCATTGTTCTGTCACAGTGCTCCATTGTTCCATCACAGTGCTCCATTGTTCTGTCATAGTGCTCCATTCTTTTCTCACAGTACTCAATTGTTCCATCATAGTGCTCCATTGTGCCATCATAGTGCTCCATTGGGCCATCACAGTGCTCCAATGATCTGTCATAGTGCTCCATTGTGACATCACAGTGCCCCATTGTTCCGTCACAGTAATCCATTGTACCGTCACAGTGCTCCATTGTTCCATCATAGTGCTCCATTGTTACATCATAGTGCTCCATTGTGCCATCACAGTGCTCCATTGTTCTGTCATAGTGCTCCATTGTTTTGTGACAATGCTCCATTGTTCCATCACAGTGCTCCATTGTGCCATCACAGTGCTGCATTGTTCTGTCACAGTGCTCAATTGTGCCATCACAGTGCTCCATTGTTCCATCCCAGTATTCCATTGTTCCTTCATAATGGTCCCTTGTTCTGTCACAGTGTTCCATTGTGTTGTCAAAGTGCTCCATTGTTCCATCACATTGCTCCATTGTGCCATCACAGTGCTCTATTGTGCCATCATAGTGCTCCATTGTTCCATCACAGTATTCCATTGTTCCATCATAATGGTCCCTTGTTCTGTCACAGTGTTCCATTGTTTTGTCAAAGTGCTCCATTGTTCCATCACAGTGCTCCATTGTGCCTTCACAGTGCTCTATTCTGTCATAGTGCTCTATTGTGCCATCACAGTGTTCCATTGTTCCATCACAGTACACCATTGTTCTGTCACAGTGCTCGATTGTGCCATCACAGTGCTCTATTGTTCTGTCATAGTGCGCCATTGTTTTGTCACAATGCTCCATTGTTCCAACACAGTGCTCCATTGTGCCATCACAGTGCTCCATTGTTGCATCACAGTGCTCCATTGTTCCATCACAGTTCTCAATTGTGCCGTCACAATGCTCCATTGCCCCAACACAGTGCTCCATTGTTCTGTCACAGTGCTCTATTATGCCATCTAAGTGCTCCATTGTGCCATCACAGTGCTCCATTGTTCTGTCATACTGCTCTATTGTGCCATTACAGTGCCCCATTGTTCCGTCACAGTACTCCATTGTGCCATTACAGTGCTGCATTGGTTCATCATAGTGCTCCATTGTTCCATCATAGTGCTCCATTGTGCCATCACAGTGCTCCATTGTTCTGTCATAGTGCTCCATTGTTCTGTCACAGTGCTCCGTTGTTCCATCACACTGTTCCATTGTTCCATCATAATGGTCCCTTGTTCTGTCATAGAGCTCCATTGTTTTGTCACAGTGCACCATTGTTCCATCTTAGTGCTCCATTGTGCCATCATAGTGCTCCATTGTGCCATCACAGTGCTCCATTTTTCTGTCATAGTGCTCCATTATGCCATCACAGTGCTCTATTATACTGTCACAGTGCTCCATTGTTTCGTCACAGTGCTCAATTGTTCCATCACAGTACACCATTTTTCTGTCACAGTGCTCGATTGTGCCATCACAGTGCTCTATTGTTCTGTCATAGTGCGCCATTGTTTTGTCACAATGCTCCATTGTTCCAACACAGTGCTCCCTTGTGCCATCAC
>CADCXT010003312.1:0-53208 GCA_902806775.1 Microtus agrestis
TGCGTTCTCACTAAAGCATTTCATGAAATTCTTTTGCCTTCAAGGAAACTGATTATCTTTCAAAGTAAACCTTTTACCAGAAGAGAACATATTCTCACTGCTGTCACTGGCGTATTCAAACAGGCCCTTCTCAATTCAGGTAACACACATGTGCATTTCTCAAATAAGCATTTTCATAATTCCCTTTAGCACAAAGAGCATTGATTATCTTTCAAGAGTAAAGCTTCTACAGGAGAAAGAACCCTGTTCTCACCTGTCCCCATCATTTGACATGCTATCACAAACCCGCGCTTCTCATTTCAGAGTACCACATGTGCGTTTTCTCACAAAAGCATTTCTTGAAATTCATACACTTTCAAAGAAGAACGTGATTATCTTTCAAAGTAAAGCTTCTCCCGAAAAGAACACTGTTCTAACTTTTCCATGTCCTTGACATCCCAAACGACGCTTCTCATTTCAGAGTAACAGATGTGGGTTTCTCACAAAAGCATTTCATGAAATTATTTTGCCTTTCAAGAACAAGATTATCTTTCAAAGTAAACTACTACAAGAAAAGGAATGCTGTTCTCACTTTTGTAATCAGCGTGACATGTCACAAAGGGAAGCTTCTCATTTCAGAGTAACACATGTATTTTTCACCGTAAAAACATTCACCAAATTCTTTTGCTTTCAGCGAACATGATTAATCTTTCAAAATGCAAAAACTACAGAGAAAAAGAACACTGTTCTCACATTTTAACTCATACTTTGCGATGCTCCAAACAGACGCTTCTCATATCAGAGTGAGACATGTGCATTTCTCACAAAAACATTTCTTGAAATTCATACACTTTCAAAGAACGTGATTATCTTTCAAAGTAAAGCTTCTACAGAGAAAAGGAACACTGCTCTCCCTTGCAGAAGCATACCTTGCCATATCCCAGAGCAGACCCTTCTCATTTCAAGAGTGACACGTAATACGTTTTCTCACTTAAGCATTTCATGAAATTCTTTTGCTTTCAGAGAACGTGATTATCTTTCAAAGTAAACCTTCTACTACAGAAAGAGAAACACTGTTCGCAGTTTTAACCATCCTTTGACATGCTCCAAACTGGCGATTCTCATTTCAAAGTAACAGATATGCGTTTTCTCACAAAAAGCAATTCATGAAAGTATTTTGCTTTTCAAAGAGGCAATGATTATCTTTCCAAAAAGTAAAGCTTCTACAGAGAGAAAAGAAGACACTGTTCTCACTTTTAACTATACTTTGACATATCCCAAACAGATGCTTCTCATTTCAAAATGCTGCCTTTGTGTGTTTCTCACAAAAGCATTTCATGAAATTCTTTTTGCTTCAAGCAGACGTGGTGTCTTTCAAAGTAAAGCTTCTACTGAGAAAAGGAACACTGTTCTCGCATTTTAACCATACTTTGACGGCATATCCCAAACAGGCAACCCTTGTCATTTCAGAGTGAGACATGTGCATTTCTCCCGAAAGCATTTCATGAAATTCTTTGCCTTTCAAAGAACCTGATTATCTTCAAATATTCTACAGAGAAAAGGGCTTTGACCTGCTTTACAACCATCATTTGACCTGTAACCCTGGCAGGCCCTTCTCATTTCCAGAGCCCTTGTGTCGTTTCCACGAAACATTTCGCAAATTCATACACTCAAAAGAGCAGTGATTATCTTTCCAAGTAAAGCTTCTAGGTAAAAGGAACACTATTCTCACTTTTAATATACTTTGACGTATCCCAAACAGAAGCTTCTCATATTGGAGTAACACATATACGTTTCTCACTAAGCATTTCATGAAATTCACTTACTTTCAAAGAACTTGATTATCTTTCAAAGTAAAACACTACGGAGAAAAGGAACACTATTCTCACTTTTAACCATCCTTTGGCGTATCCCAAACCGACGCTTCTCATTTCAAAGTAACACATGTCTGGCGTTTCCTCACAAAAGCATTCCATGGGAAATTCTTTTGCTTTCAAATGATCGTGATTATCTTTCAAAGTAAAGCTTCTACAGAGAAAAGGAACACTGTTCTCACTTTTAACCATACTTTGACATATCCCAAACAGACGCTTCTCATTTCAGAGTAACACATGTGCGTTTCTCACAAAAGCATTTCATGAAATTCTTTTGCTTTCAAAGAACGTGATTATATTTCAAAGTAAAGCTTCTACAGAGAAAAGGAACACTGTTCTCACTTTTAACCATACTTTGACAAATCCCAAACAGACGCTACTCATTTCAGAGTAACAGATGTGTGTTTCTCACAAAAGCATTTCATGAAATTCTTTTGCTTTCAAAGAACGTGATTATCTTTCAAAGTAAAGCTTCTACAGTGAAAAGGAACACTGTTCTCACTTTTAACCATACTTTGACATATCCCAAACAGACGCTTCTCATTTCAGAGTAACACATGTGCGTTTCTCACAAAAGCATTTCATGAAATTCATACACTTTCAAAGAACGTGATTATCTTTCAAAGGAAAGCTTCTACAGAGAAAAGGAACACTGTTCTCACTTTTAACCATACTTTGACATATCCCAAACAGACGCTTCTCATTTCAGAGTAACACATGTGCGTTTCTCACAAAAGCATTTCATGAAATTCTTTTGCTTTCAAAGAACGTGATTATCTTTCAAAGTAAAGCTTCTACAGAGAAAAGGAACACTGTTCTCACTTTTAACCATCCTTTGACGTATCCCAAACAGACGCTTCTCATTTCAGAGTAACACATGTGCGTTTCTCACAAAAGCATTTCATGAAATTCTTTTGCTTTCAAAGAACGTGATTATCTTTCAAAGTAAACATTTTACAGAGAAAAGGAACACTGTTCTCTCTTTTAACCATACTTTGACGTATCCCAAACAGACGCTTCTCATTTCAGAGTAACAGATGTGCGTTTCTCACAAAAGCATTTCATGAAATTCTTTTGCTTTCAAAGAACGTGATTATCTTTCAAAGTAAAGCTTTTACAGAGAAAAGGAACACTGTTCTCACTTTTAACCATACTTTGACATATCCCAAACAGACGCTTCTCATTACAGAGTGACACATGTGCGTTTCTCACAAAAGCATTTCATGAAATTCATACACTTTCAAAGAACGTGAATATCTTTCAAAGTAAACCTTCTACAGAGAAAAGGAACACTGTTCTCACTTTTAACCATACTTTGACATATCCCAAACAGACGCTTCTCATTTCAGAGTAACAGATGTGCGTTTCTCACAAAAGCATTTCATGAAATTCTTTTGCTTTCAAAGAACGTGATTATCTTTCAAAGGAAAGCTTTTACAGAGAAAAGGAACACTGTTCTCACTTTTAACCATACTTTGACATATCCCAAACAGACGCTTCTCATTTCAGAGTAACACATGTGCGTTTCTCACAAAAGCATTTCATGAAATTCTTTGCGCTTTCAAAGAACGTGATTATCTTTCAAAGTAAAGCTTCTACAGAGAAAAGGAACACTGTTCTCACTTTTAACCATCCTTTGACGTATCACAAACAGACGCTTCTCATTTCAGAGTAACACATGTGCGTTTCTCACAAAAGCATTTCATGAAATTCTTTGGCTTTGAAAGAACGTGATTATCTTTCAAAGTAAAGCTTCTACAGAGAAAAGGAACACTGTTCTCACTTTTAACCATACTTTGACGTATCCCAAACAGACGCTTCTCATTTCAGAGTAAAAGATGTGCGTTTTTCACAAAAGCATTTCATGAAATTCATTGACTTTCAAAGAACGTGTGATTATCTTTCAAAGTAAAGCTTCTACAGAGAAAAGGAACACTGTTCTCACTTTTAACCATACTTTGACATATCCCAAACAGACGCTTCTCATTTCAGAGTAACACATGTGTGTTTCTCACATAAGCATTTCATGAAATTCATTGACTTTCAAAGAACGTGATTATCTTTCAAAGCAAACCTTCTACAGAGAAAAGGAACACTGTTCTCACTTTTAGCCATACTTTGACATATCCCAAACAGACGCTTCTCATTTCAGAGTAACACATGTGCATTTCTCACAAAAGCATTTCATGAAATTCTTTGACTTTCAAAGAACGTGATTATCTTTCAAAGTAAAGCTTCTACAGAGAAAAGGAACACTGTTCTCACTTTTAACCATACTTTGACATATCCCAAACAGACGCTTCTCATTTCAGAATAACAGATGTGCGTTTCTCACAAAAGCATTTCATGAAATTCATTTTGCTTTCAAAAGAACGTGATTATCTTTCAAAGTAAACCTTCTATAGTGAAAAGGAACACTGTTCTCACTTTTAACCATACTTTGACATATCCCAAACAGACGCTTCTCTTTTCAGAGTAACACATGTGCGTTTCTCACAAAAGCATTTCATGAAATTCATACACTTTCAAAGAACGTGATTATCTTTCAAAGTAAAGCTTCTACAGAGAAAAGGAACACTGTTCTCACTTTTAACCATACTTTGACATATCCTAAACAGACGCTTCTCATTTCAGAGTAACACATGTGCTGTTTCACAAAAGCATTTCATGAAATTCTTTGCTTTCAAAGAACGTGATTATCTTTCAAAGTAAAGCTTCTACAGAGAAAAGGAACACTGTTCTCACTTTTAACCATCCTTTGACATATCCCAAACAGATGCTTCTCATATCTAGAGTAACACATGTTGCTTTTCTCATAAAAGCATTTCATGAAATTCATTGACTTTCAAAGACCGTGATTATCTTTCAAAGTTAAGCTTTTACTTGAGAAGAGGAACACTGTTCTCACCTTAACCATACTTTGACATATCCCAAACAGACGCTTCTCATTTCAGAGTAACACATGCGTTTCTCACAAAAGCATTTCATGAAATTCTTTGCTTTCAAAGAACGTGATTATCTTTCAAAGTAAAGCTTCTACAGAGAAAAGGAACACTGTTCTCACTTTTAACCATACTGCTTTGACATATCCCAAACAGGCGCTTCTCATTTCAGAGTAACACGTATGCGTTTCTCACAAAAGCATTTCATGAAATTCTTTTGACTTTCAAAGAGATCGTGATTATCTTTCAAAGTAAACCTTCTACAGAGAAAAGGAACACTGTTCTCACTTTTAACCATACTTTGACATATCCCAAACAGACGCTTCTCATTTCAGAGTAACACATGTACGTTTCTCACAAAAGCATTTCATGAAATTCTTTTGCTTTCAAATGAACGTGATTATCTTTCAAAGTAAAGTTTTCTACAGAGAAAAGGAACACTGTTCTCACTTTTAACCATACTTTGACATATCCCAAACAGACGCTTCTAATTTCAGAGGTAACATATGTGCGTTTCTCACATAAGCATTTCATGAAATTCATTGACTTTCAAATGAACGTGATTATCTTTCAAAGTAAAGCTTCTACAGAGAAAAGGAACACTGTTCTCACTTTTAACCCTCATTTTTGACGTATCCCAAACAGAGCCTTCTCATTTCAGAGTAACACATGTGCGTTTCTCACAAAAGCATTTCATGGAATTCTTTTGCTTTCCAAGAGGTAGATTATCTTTCAAAGTAAAGCTTCTACAGAGAAAAGGAACACTGTTCTCACTTTTAACCATACTTTGACATATCCCAAACAGACGCTTCTCATTTCAGAGTAACACATGTGCATTTCTCACAAAAGGCATTTCATGAAATTCATTCACTTTCAAAGAACGTGATTATCTTTCAAAGTAAAGCTTCTACAGAGAAAAGGAACACTGTTCTCACTTTTAACCATACTTTGACGTATCCCAAACAGACGCTTCTCATTTCAGAGTAACACATGTGCGTTTCTCACAAAAGCATTTCATGAAATTCATATAACTTTCAAAGGACGTGATTATCTTTCAAAGTAAGGCTTTTACAGAGAAAAGGGACACTGTTCTCACTTTTACCATACATTTGCCATATCCCAAACAGATGCTTCTCATTTCAGAGTAACACATGTGCGTTTTCTCACAAAGCATTTCATGAAATTCATACACTTTCAAAGAACGTGATTATCTTTCAAAATAAACCTTCTACAGAGAAAAGGAACACTGTTCTCACTTTTAACCATACTTTGACATATCCCAAACAGACGCTTCTCATTTCAGAGTAACACATGTGCGTTTCTCACAAAAGCATTTCATGAAATTCTTTGGCTTTCAAAGAACGTGATTATCTTTCAAAGTACACCTTTTACAGAGAAAAAGAACACTGTTCTCACTTTTTAACCATCCTTTGACGTATCACAAACAGACGGTTCTCAATTCAGAGTAACACATGTGCGTTTCTCACAAAAGCATTTCATGAAATTCTTTTGCTTTCAAAGAACGTGATTATCTTTCAAAGTAAAGCTTCTACAGAGAAAAGGAACACTGTTCTCACTTTTAACCAGACTTTGACATATCCCAAACAAACGCTTCTCATTTCAGAGTATCAGATGTGCGTTTCTCACAAAAGCATTTCATGAAATTCTTTTGCTTTATTTAAGAACGTGATTATCTTTCAAAGTAAACCTTCTACAGAGAAAAGGAACACTGTTCTCACTTTTAAACATCCTTTGACATATCCCAAACAGGCGCTTCTCATTTCAGAGTGACACATGTGCGTTTCTCACAAAAGCATTTCATGAAATTCATACACTTTCAAAGAACGTGAATATCTTTCAAAGTAAAGCTTCTACAGAGAAAAGGAACACTGTTCTCACTTTTAACCATACTTTGACATATCCCAAACAGATGCTACTCATTTCAGAGTAACACATGTGTGTTTCTCACAAAAGCATTTCATGAAATTCTTTGGCTTTCAAACGAACGTGATTATCTTTCAAAGTAAAGCTTCTACAGAGAAAAGGAACACTGTTCTCACATTTAACCATACTTTGACATATCCCAAACAGACGCTTCTCATTTCAGAGGAGACATGTGCATTTCTCAAAAAAGCATTTCATGAAATTCTTTTGCTTTCAAAGAACCTGATTATCTTTCAAAGTAAACCTTCTACAGAGAAAAGGAACACTGTTCTCACTTTTAACCATCATTTGACATAACACAAACAGACGCTTCTCATTTTAGAGTAACACATGTGCGTTTCTCACAAAAGCATTTCATGAAATTCTTACACTTTCAAAGAACGTGATTATCTTTCAAAGTAAAGCTTCTACAGAGAAAAGGAACACTGTTCTCACTTTTAACCATACTTTGACATATCCCAAACAGACGCTTCTCATATCAGAGTAACACATGTGCATTTCTCACAAAAGCATTTCATGAAATTTTTTTGCTTTCAAAGAACGTGATTATCTTTCAAAGTAAAGCTTCTACAGAGAAAAGGAACACTCTTCTCACTTTTAACCATCCTTTGACGTATCCCAAACAGACGCATCTCATTTCAGAGTAACACATGTGCGATTCTCACAAAAGCATTTCATGAAATTCTTTTGCTTTCAAAGAACGTGATTATCTTTCAAAGTAAAGCTTCTACAGAGAAAAGGAACACTGTTCTCACTTTTAACCATACTTTGACATATCCCAAACAGACGCTTCTCATTTCAGAGTAACACATGTGCGTTTCTCACAAAAGCATTTCATGAAATTCTTTTGCTTTCAAGGAACGTGATTATCTTACAAAGTAAAGCTTTTATAGAGAAAAGGAACGCTGTTCTCACTTTTAACCATACTTTGACGTATCCCAAACAGACACTTCTCATTTCAGAGTGACACATGTGCGTTTCTCACAAAAGGATTTCATGAAATTCATACACATTCAAAGAACGTGATTATCTTTCAAAGTAAAGCTTTTACAGAGAAAAGCAACACTGTTCTCACTTTTATCCATACATTGCCATATCCCAAACACATGCTTCTCATTTCAGAGTAACAGATGTGCGTTTCTCACCAAAGCATTTCATGAAATTCTTACACTTTCAAAGAACGTGATTATCTTTCAAAGTAAAGCTTTTACAGAGAAAAGGAACTCTGTTCTCACTTTTAACCATACTTTGACGTATCCCAAACAGACGCTTCTCATATCAGAGTAACACATGTGCATTTCTCACAAAAGCATTTCATGAAATTCTTTTGCTTTCAAAGAACGTGATTATCTTTCAAAGTAAAGCTTCTACAGAGAAAAGGAACACTGTTCTCTCTTTTAACCATCCTTTGACATATCCCAAACAGACGCTTCTCATTTCAGAGTAACACATGTGCGTTTCTCACAAAAGCATTTCATGTAATTCTTTTGCTTTCAAAGAACGTGATTATCTTTCAAAGTAAAGCTTCTACAGAGAAAAGGAACACTGTTCTCACTTTTAACCATACTTTGACATATCCCAAACAGACGCTACTCATTTCAGAGTAACACATGTGCGTTTCTCACAAAAGCATTTCATGATATTCATACACTTTCAAAGAACGTGATTATCTTTCAAAGTAAAGGTTTTACAGAGAAAAGGAACACTGTTCTCACTTTTAACCATACTTTGACATATCCCAAACAGACGCTTCTCATTTCAGAGTAACAGATGTGCGTTTCTCACAAAAGCATTTCATGAAATTCTTTTGCTTTCAAAGAACGTGATTATCTTTCAAAGTAAAGCTTCTACAGAGAAAAGGAACACTGTTCTCACTTTTAACCATACTTTGACATATCCCAAACAGACGGTTCTCATTTCAGAGTAAGACATGTGCATTTCTCACAAAAGCATTTCTTGAAATTCATACACTTTCAAAGAACGTGATTATCTTTCAAAGTAAAGCTTCTACAGAGAAAAGGAACACTGTTCTCACTTTTAACCATACTTTGACATATCCCAAACAGACGCTTCTCATTTCAGAGTAACACATGTGCGTTTCTCACAAAAGCATTTCATGAAATTCTTTCTTTCAAAGAACGTGATTATCTTTCAAAGTAAAGCTTCTACAGAGAAAAGGAACACTGTTCTCACTTTTAACCATACTTTGACATATCCCAAACAGACGCTTCTCATTTCAGAGTAACACATGTGCGTTTCTCACAAAAGCATTTCATGAAATTCTTTTGCTTTCAAAGAACGTGATTATCTTTCAAAGTAAAGCTTCTACAGAGAAAAGGAACACTGTTCTCACTTTTAACCATACTTTGCCATATCCCAAACAGATGCTTCTCATTTCAGAGTAACACATGTGCGTTTCTCACAAAAGCATTTCATGAAATTCATACACTTTCAAAGAACGTGATTATCTTTCAAAGTAAAGCTTTTACAGAGAAAGGGAACACTGTTCTCACTTTTAACCATACTTTGATGTATCCCAAACAGACGCTTCTCATATCAGAGTAACACATGTGCATTTCTCACAAAAGCATTTCATGAAATTCTTTTGCTTTCAAAGAACGTGATTATCTTTCAAAGTAAAGCTTCTACAGAGAAAAGGAACACTGTTCTCACTTTTAACCATCCTTTGACATATCCCAAACAGACGCTTCTCATTTCAGAGTAACACATGTGCGTTTCTCACAAAAGCATTTCATGTAATTCTTTTGCTTTCAAAGAACGTGATTATCTTTCAAAGTAAAGCGTCTACAGAGAAAAGGAACACTGTTCTCACTTTTAACCATACTTTGACATATCCCAAACAGACGCTTCTCATTTCAGAGTAACACATGTGCGTTTCTCACAAAAGCATTTCATGAAATTCTTTTGCTTTCAAAGAACGTGATTATCTTTCAAAGTAAAGCTTCTACAGAGAAAAGGAACACTGTTCTCACTTTTAACTATACTTTGACATATCCCAAACAGATGCTACTCATTTCAGAGTAACACATGTGTGTTTCTCACAAAAGCATTTCATGAAATTCTTTTGCTTAAAACGAACGTGATTGTCTTTCAAAGTAAAGCTTCTACAGAGAAAAGGAACACTGTTCTCACATTTAACCATACTTTGACATATCCCAAACAGACGCTTGTCATTTCAGAGTGAGACATGTGCATTTCTCAAAAAAGCATTTCATGAAATTCTTTTGCTTTCAAAGAACCTGATTATCTTTCAAAGTAAACCTTCTACAGAGAAAAGGAACACTGTTCTCACTTTTAACCATCATTTGACATAACACAAACAGACGCTTCTCATTTTAGAGTAACACATGTGCGTTTCTCACAAAAGCATTTCATGAAATTCATACACTTTCAAAGAACGTGATTATCTTTCAAAGTAAAGCTTCTACAGAGAAAAGGAACACTGTTCTCACTTTTAACCATACTTTGACGTATCCCAAACAGACGCTTCTCATATCAGAGTAACACATGTGCATTTCTCACAAAAGCATTTTATGAAATTCTTTTGCTTTCAAAGAACGTGATTATCTTTCAAAGTAAAGCTTCTACAGAGAAAAGGAACACTCTTCTCACTTTTAACCATCCTTTGACGATATCACAAACCGACGCTTCTCATTTCAGAGTAACACATGTGCGTTTCTCACAAAAGCATTTCATGAAATTCTTTTTGCTTTCAAAAGAACGTGATTATCTTTCAAAGTAAAGCTTCTACAGAGAAAAGGAACACTGTTCTCACTTTTAACCATACTTTGACATATCCCAAACAGACGCTACTCATTTCAGAGTAACACATGTGCGTTTCTCACAAAAGCATTTCATGAAATTCTTTTGCTTTCAAAGAACGTGATAATCTTACAGAGTAAAGCTTTTACAGAGAAAAGGAACACTGTTCTCACTTTTAACCATACTTTTACGTATCCCAAACAGACACTTCTCATTTCAGAGTGACACATGTGCGTTTCTCACAAAAGGATTTCATGAAATTCATACACATTCAAAGAACGTGATTATCTTTCAAAGTAAGGCTTTTACAGAGAAAAGGGACACTGTTCTCACTTTTAGCCATACATTGCCATATCCCAAACAGATGCTTCTCATTTCAGAGTAACAGATGTGCGTTTCTCTCAAAAGCATTTCATGAAATTCATACACTTTCAAAGAACGTGAATATCTTTAAAATAAACCTTCTACAGAGAAAAGGAACACTGTTCTCACTTTTAAACATACTTTGACATATCCCAAACAGACGCTTCTCATTTCAGAGTAACACATGTGCGTTTCTCACAAAAGCATTTCATGAAATTATTTTGCTTTCAAAGAACGTGATTATCTTTCAAAGTACACCTTTTACAGAGAAAAAGAACACTGTTCTCACTTTTAACCATCCTTTGACGTATCACAAACAGACGGTTCTCAATTCAGAGTAACACATGTGCGTTTCTCACAAAAGCATTTCATGAAATTCTTTTGCTTTCAAAGAACGTGATTATCTTTCAAAGTAAAGCTTCTACAGAGAAGAGGAACACTGTTCTCACTTTTAACCAGACTTTGACATATCCCAAACAAACGCTTCTCATTTCAGAGTAACAGATGTGCGTTTCTCACAAAAGCATTTCATGAAATTCTTTAGCTTTCAAAGAACGTGATTATCTTTCAAAGTAAACCTTCTACAGAGAAAAGGAACACTGTTCTCACTTTTAAACATCCTTTGACATATCACAAACAGACGCTTCTCATTTCAGAGTAAAACATGTGCGTTTCTCACAAAAGCATTTAATGAAATTCATACACTTTCAAAGAACGTGATTATCTTTCAAAGTAAAGCTTTTACAGCGAAAAGGAACACTGTTCTCACTTTTAACCATACTTTGACATATCCCAAACAGACGCGTGTCATTTCAGAGTGACACATGTGCGTTTCTCACAAAAGCATTTCATGAAATTCATACACTTTCAAAGAACGTGATTATCTTTCAAAGTAAACCTTCTACAGAGAAAAGGAACACTGTTCTCACTTTTAACCATCATTTGACATAACCCAAACAGACGCTTCTCATTTTAGAGTAACACATGTGCGTTTCTCACAAAAGCATTTCATGAAATTCATACACTTTCAAAGAACGTGATTATCTTTCAAAGTAAAGCTTCTACAGAGAAAAGGAACACTGTTCTCACTTTTAACCATACTTTGACATATCCCAAACAGATGCTTCTCATTTCAGAGTAACAGATGTGTGTTTCTCACAAAAGCATTTCATGAAATTCTTTTGTACTTTCAAAGAACGTGATTATCTTTCAAAGTAAAGCTTCTACAGAGAAAAGGAACACTGTTCTCACATTTAACCATACTTTGACATATCCCAAACAGACGCTTCTCATTTCAGAGTGAGACATGTGCATTTCTACAAAAAAGCATTTCTTGAAATTCATACCCTTTCAAAGAACGTGATTATCTTTCAAAGTAAAGCTTCTACAGAGAAAAGGAACACTGTTCTCCCTTTTAACCAACCTTTAACAAATCCAAAAAAAAACCCCACATTTTAAATAAAAAAAAAAAAATTTTTTTAAAAAAAAAAATAAAAAAAAAAAAAAAAATAAAAAAAAAAAAAAATTTTTTTAAGTAAAGCTTTAAAAGGAACACTGTTCTCACTTTTAACCATCCTTTGACATATCCCAAACAGACGCTTCTCATTTCAGAGTAACACATGTGCGTTTCTCACAAAAGCATTTCATGAAATTCATACACTTTCAAAGAACGTGATTATCTTTCAAAGTAAAGCTTCTACAGAGAAAAGGAACACTGTTCTCACTTTTAACCATACTTTGACATATCCCAAACAGTGCTTTTTTCAGGTAACAGATGTGCGTTTCTAAAAACATTTCATTTTTTTCAAAGTAACACATGTGCATTTCTCACAAAAGCACTTTTCATTGAATATATTATCTATAAAGATGCTTTTTCAAAGAAAATGTTTTTTTTAAAAAACGTGATTATCTTTCAAAGTAAAGCTTCTACAGAGAAAAGGAACACTCTTCTCACTTTTAACCATCCTTTGACGTATCACAAACCGACGCCTTCTCATTTCAGAGTAACACATGTGCGTTTCTCACAAAAGCATTTCATGAAATTCTTTTGCTTTCAAAGAACGTGATTATCTTTCAAAGTAAAGCTTCTACAGAGAAAAGGAACACTGTTCTCACTTTTAACCATACTTTGACATATCCCAAACAGACGCTACTCATTTCAGAGTAACACATGTGCGTTTCTCACAAAAGCATTTCATGAAATTCATTTGCTTTCAAAGAACGTGATTATCTTACAAAGTAAAGCTTTTATAGAGAAAAGGAACGCTGTTCTCACTTTTAACCATACTTTGACGTATCCCAAACAGACACTTCTCATTTCAGAGTGACACATGTGCGTTTCTCACAAAAGCATTTCATGAAATTCATACACATTCAAAGAACGTGATTATCTTTCAAAGTAAAGCTTTTACAGAGAAAAGCAACACTGTTCTCACTTTTATCCATACATTGCCATATCCCAAACACATGCTTCTCATTTCAGAGTAACAGATGTGCGTTTCTCACAAAAGCATTTCATGAAATTCATACACTTTCAAAGAACGTGATTATCTTTCAAAGTAAAGCTTTTACAGAGAAAAGGAACTCTGTTCTCACTTTTAACCATACTTTGACGTATCCCAAACAGACGCTTCTCATATCAGAGTAACACATGTGCATTTCTCACAAAAGCATTTCATGAAATTCTTTTGCTTTCAAAGAACGTGATTATCTTTCAAAGTAAAGCTTCTACAGAGAAAAGGAACACTGTTCTCTCTTTTAACCATCCTTTGACGTATCACAAACCGACGCTTCTCATTTCAGAGTAACACATGTGCGTTTCTCACAAAAGCATTTCATGTAATTCTTTTGCTTTCAAAGAACGTGATTATCTTTCAAAGTAAAGCTTCTACAGAGAAAAGGAACACTGTTCTCACTTTTAAACATACTTTGACATATCCCAAACAGACGCTACTCATTTCAGAGTAACACATGTGCGTTTCTCACAAAAGCATTTCATGATATTCATACACTTTCAAAGAACGTGTTTATCTTACAAAGTAAAGCTTTTACAGAGAAAAGGAACACTGTTCTCACTTTTAACCATACTTTGACGTATCCCAAACAGACGCTTCTCATTTCAGAGTAACAGATGTGCGTTTCTCACAAAAGCATTTCATGAAATTCTTTTGCTTTCAAAGAACGTGATTATCTTTCAAAGTAAAGCTTCTACAGAGAAAAGGAACACTGTTCTCACATTTAACCATACTTTGACATATCCCAAACAGACGGTTCTCATTTCAGAGTGAGACATGTGCATTTCTCACAAAAGCATTTCTTGAAATTCATACACTTTCAAAGAACGTGATTATCTTTCAAAGTAAAGCTTCTACAGAGAAAAGGAACACTGTTCTCACTTTTAACCATACTTTGACATATCCCAAACAGACGCTACTCATTTCAGAGTGACACATGTGCGTTTCTAACAAAAGCATTTCATGAAATTCATACACTTTCAAAGAACGTGATTATCTTTCAAAGTAAAGCTTTTACAGCGAAAAGGAACACTGTTCTCACTTTTAACCATACTTTGACATATCCCAAACAGACACTTCTCATTTCAGAGTGACACATGTGCGTTTCTCACAAAAGCATTTCATGAAATTCATACACATTCAAAGAACGTGATTATCTGTCAAAGTAAAGCTTTTACAGAGAAAAGGAACACTGTTCTCACTTTTAGCCATACCTTGACATATCCCAAACAGATGCTTCTCATTTCAGAGTAACAGATGTGCGTTTCTCACAGAAGCATTTCATGAAATTCTTTTTCTTTCAAAGAACGTGATTATCTTTAAAAGTAAAGCTTCTACAGAGAAAAGGAACACTGTTCTCACTTTTAACTATACTTTGATATATCCCAAACAGATGCTACTCTTTTCAGAGTAACACATGTGTGTTTCTCACAAAAGCATTTCATGAAATTCTTTTGCTTAAAAAGAACGTGATTATCTTTCAACGTAAACCTTCTACAGAGAAAAGGAACACTGTTCTCACATTTAGCCATACTTTGACATATCCCAAACAGACGCTTCTCATTTCAGAGTAACACATGTGCGTTTCTCACAAAAGCATTTCATGAAATTCTTTTGCTTTCAAAGAACGTGATTACCTTTAAAAGTAAACCTTCTACAGAGAAAAGGAACACTGTTCTCACTTTTAAATATCCTTTGACGTATCACACACAGACGCTTCTCATTTTAGAGTAACACATGTGCGTTTCTTACAAAAGCATTTAATGAAATTCATACACTTTCAAAGAACGTGACTATCTTTCAAAGTAAAGCTTTTACAGAGAAAAGGAACACTGTTCTCACTTTTAACCATACTTTGACGTATCCCAAACAGACGCTTCTCATTTCAGAGTAACAGATGTGCGTTTCTCACAAACGCATTTCATGAAATTCTTTTGCTTTCAAAGAACGTGATTATCTTTCAAAGTAAAGCTTCGACAGAGAAAAGGAACACTGTTCTCACTTTTATCCATCATTTGACGTATCACAAAAAAAGTTTCTCATTTCAGAGTAACACATGTGCATTTCTCACAAAAGCATTTCATGAAATTCATTTGCTTTCAAAGAACGTGATTATCTTTCAAAGTAAAGCTTCTACAGAGAAAAGGAACACTGTTCTCACTTTTAACCATACTTTGACATATCCCAAACAGACGCTACTCATTTCAGAGTAACACATGTGCGTTTCTCACAAAAGCATTTCATGAAATTCATACACTTTCAAAGAACGTGATTATCTTTCAAAGTAAAGCTTTTACAGAGAAAAGGAACACTGTTCTCACTTTTAACCATACTTTGACATATCCCAAACAGACGCTTCTCATTTCAGAGTAACACATGTGCATTTCTCACAAAAGCATTTCATGAAATTCTTTTGCTTTCAAAGAACGTGATTATCTTTCAAAGTAAAGCTTCTACAGAGAAAAGGAACACTGTTCTCACTTTTAACCATACTTTGACATATCCCAAACAGACGCTACTCATTTCAGAGTAACACATGTGCATTTCTCACAAAAGCATTTCATGAAATTCATACACTTTCAAAGAACGTGATTATCTTTCAAAGTAAAGCTTTTACAGAGAAAAGGAACACTGTTCTCACTTTTAACCATACTTTGACATATCCCAAACAGACGCTTCTCATTTCAGAGTAACACATGTGCATTTCTCACAAAAGCATTTCATGAAATTCTTTTGCTTTCAAAGAACGTGATTATCTTTCAAAGTAAACCTTCTACAGAGAAAAGGAACACTGCTCTCACTTTTAACCATAACTTGCCATATCCCAAACAGACACTTCTCATTTCAGAGTGACACATGTGCGTTTCTCACAAAACATTTCATGAAATTCATACACATTCAAAGAACGTGAATATCTTTCAAATAAACCTTCTACAGAGAAAAGGAACACTGTTCTCACTTTTAACTATACTTTGACATATCCCAAACAGATGCTACTCATTTCAGAGTAACACATGTGTGTTTCTCACAAAAGCATTTCATGAAATTCTTTTGCTTAAAAAGAACGTGATTGTCATTCAAAGTAAACCTTCTACAGAGAAAAGGAACACTGTTCTCACATTTAACCATACTTTCACGTATCACAAACAGACGCTTCTCATTTTAGAGTAACACATGTGCGTTTCTCACAAAAGCATTTAATGAAATTCATACACTTTCAAAGAACGTGATTATCTTTCAAAGTAAACCTTTTACATGTGCGTTTCTCACAAAAGCATTTCATGAAATTCATACACTTTCAAAGAACGTGAATATCTTTCAAAGTAAACCTTCTACAGAGAAAAGGAACACTGTTCTCACTTTTAACCATACTTTGACATATCCCAAACAGACGCTTCTCATTTCAGAGTAACACATGTACATTTCTCACAAAAGCATTTCATGAAATTCTTTTGCTTTCAAAGAACGTGATTATCTTTCAATGTAAAGCTTCTACAGAGAAAAGCAACACTGTTCTCACTTTTTCCCATCCTTTGACGTATCACAAACCGACGCTTCTCATTTCAGAGTAACACATATGCGTTTCTCACAAAAGCATTTCATGAAATTCTTTTGCTTTCAAAGAACGTGATTATCTTTCAAAGAAAAGCTTCTACAGAGAAAAGAAACACTGTTCTCACATTTAACCATACTTTGACATATCCCAAACAGACGGTTCTCATTTCAGAGTGAGACATGTGCATTTCTCACAAAAGCATTTCTTGAAATTCATACACTTTCAAAGAACGTGATTATCTTTCAAAGTAAAGCTTCTATAGAGAAAAGGAACACTGTTCTAACTTTTATCCATACTTTGACATATCCCAAACAGACGCTTCTCATTTCAGAGTAACAGAAGTGCGTTTCTCACAAAAGCATTTCATGAAATTCTTTTGCTTTCAAAGAACGTGATTATCTTTCAAAGTAAAGCTTCTACAGAGAAAAGGAACACTGTTCTCACATTTAACCATACTTTGACATATCCTAAACAGACGCTTCTCATTTCAGAGTGAGACATGTGCATTTCTCACAAAAGCATTTCTTGAAATTCATACACTTTCAAAGAACGTGATTATCTTTCAAAGTAAAGCTTCTATAGAGAAAAGGAACACTGTTCTAACTTTTATCCATACTTTGACATATCCCAAACAGACGCTTCTCATTTCAGAGTAACAGAAGTGCGTTTCTCACAAAAGCATTTCATGAAATTCTTTTGCTTTCAAAGAACGTGATTATCTTTCAAAGTAAAGCTTCTACAGAGAAAAGGAACACTGTTCTCACTTTTAACCATACTTTGACATATCCCAAACAGATGCTACTCTTTTCAGAGTAACACATGTGCGTTTCTCACAAAAGCATTTCATGATATTCATACACTTTCAAGGAACGTGATTATCTTTCAAAGTAAAGCTTTTAAAGAGAAAAGGAACACTGTTCTCACTTTTAACTATACTTTGACATATCCCAAACAAACGCGTCTCATTTCAGAGTAACACATGTGTATTTCTCACAAAAGCATTTCATGAAATTCTTTTGCTTTCAAAGAACGTGATTATCTTTCAAAGTAAAGCTTCCACAGAGAAAAGGAACACTGTTCTCACATTTAACCATACTTTGAATTATCCCAAACAGACGGTTCTCATTTCAGGATGAGACATGTGCATTTCTCACATAAGCATTTCTTGAAATTCATACACTTTCAAAGAACGTGATTATCTTTCAAAGTAAACCTTTTACATGTGCGTTTCTCACAAAAGCATTTCATGAAATTCATACACTTTCAAAGAACGTGAATATCTTTCAAAGTAAACCTTCTACAGAGAAAAGGAACACTGTTCTCACTTTTAACCATACTTTGACATATCCCAAACAGACGCTTCTCATTTCAGAGTAACACATGTACATTTCTCACAAAAGCATTTCATGAAATTCTTTTGCTTTCAAAGAACGTGATTATCTTTCAAAGTAAAGCTTCTACAGAGAAAAGGAACACTGTTCTCACTTTTTACCATCCTTTGACGTATCACAAACCGACGCTTCTCATTTCAGAGTAACACATATGCGTTTCTCACAAAAGCATTTCATGAAATTCTTTTGCTTTCAAAGAACGTGATTATCTTTCAAAGAAAAGCTTCTACAGAGAAAAGGAACACTGTTCTCACATTTAACCATACTTTGACATATCCCAAACAGACGCTTCTCATTTCAGAGTGAGACATGTGCATTTCTCACAAAAGCATTTCTTGAAATTCATACACTTTCAAAGAACGTGATTATCTTTCAAAGTAAACCTTTTACAGAGAAAAGGAACACTGTTCTCACTTTTAAACATACTTTGACGTATCCCAAACAGACGCTTCTCATTTCAGAGTAACATATGTGCGTTTCTTACAAAAGCATTTCATGAAATTCATACACTTTCAAAGAACGTGATTATCTTTCAAAGTAAACCTTTTACAGAGAAAAGGAACACTGCTCTCACTTTTAACCATACCTTGCCATATCACAAACAGACGCTTCACATTTCAGAGTAACACATGTGCATTTCTCACAAAAGCATTTCATGAAATTCTTTTGCTTTCAAAGAACGTGATTATCTTTCAAATAAAGCTTCTGCAGAGAAAAGGAACACTGTTCTCACATTTAACCATACTTTGACATATCCCAAACAGACGGTTCTCATTTCAGAGTGAGACATGTGGATTTCTCACAAAAGCATTTCTTGAAATTCATACACTTTCAAAGAACGTGATTATCTTTCAAAGTAAAGCTTCTACAGAGAAAAGGAACACTGTTCTCACTTTTAACCATACTTTGACATATCCCAAACAGATGCTACTCTTTTCAGAGTAACACATGTGTGTTTCTCACAAAAGCATTTCATGAAATTCTTTTGCTTTCAAAGAACGTGATTATCTTACAAAGTAAAGCTTTTACAGAGAAAAGGAACACTGTTCTCACTTTTAACCATACTTTGACGTATCCCAAACAGACACTTCTCATTTCAGAGTGACACATGTGCGTTTCTCACAAAAGCATTTCATGAAATTCATACACATTCAAAGAACGTGATTATCTTTCAAAGTAAAGCTTTTACAGAGAAAGGGAACACTGTTCTCACTTTTAACCATACTTTGACGTATCCCAAACAGACGCTTCTCATATCAGAGTAACACATGTGCATTTCTCACAAAAGCATTTCATGAAATTCTTTTGCTTTCAAAGAACGTGATTATCTTTCAAAGTAAAGCTTCTACAGAGAAAAGGAACACTGTTCTCACTTTTAACCATCCTTTGACGTATCACAAACAGACGCTTCTCATTTCAGAGTAACACATGTGCGTTTCTCACAAAAGCATTTCATGTAATTCTTTTGCTTTCAAAGAACGTGATTATCTTTCAAAGTAAAGCTTCTACAGAGAAAAGGAACACTGTTCTCACTTTTAACCATACTTTGACATATCCCAAACAGACGCTACTCATTTCAGAGTAACACATGTGCGTTTCTCACAAAAGCATTTCATGATATTCATACACTTTCAAAGAACGTGATTATCTTACAAAGTAAAGCTTTTACAGAGAAAAGGAACACTGTTCTCACTTTTAACCATACTTTGACGTATCCCAAACAGACGCTTCTCATTTCAGAGTAACAGATGTGCGTTTCTCACAAAAGCATTTCATGAAATTCTTTTGCTTTCAAAGAACGTGATTATCTTTCAAAGTAAAGCTTCTACAGAGAAAAGGAACACTGTTCTCACATTTAACCATACTTTGACATATCCCAAACAGACGGTTCTCATTTCAGAGTGAGACATGTGCATTTCTCACAAAAGCATTTCTTGAAATTCATACACTTTCAAAGAACGTGATTATCTTTCAAAGTAAAGCTTCTACAGAGAAAAGGAACACTGTTCTCACTTTTAACCATACTTTGACATATCCCAAACAGACGCTACTCATTTCAGAGTGACACATGTGCGTTTCTCACAAAAGCATTTCATGAAATTCATACACTTTCAAAGAACGTGATTATCTTTCAAAGTAAAGCTTTTACAGTGAAAAGGAACACTGTTCTCACTTTTAACCATACTTTGACATATCCCAAACAGACACTTCTCATTTCAGAGTGACACATGTGAGTTTCTCACAAAAGCATTTCATGAAATTCTTTTGCTTTCAAAGAACGTGATTATCTTTCAAAGTAAAGCTTTTACAGAGAAAAGGAACACTGTTCTCACTTTTAGCCATACCTTGACATATCCCAAACAGACACTTCTCATTTCAGAGTAACAGATGTGCGTTTCTCACAGAAGCATTTCATGAAATTCTTTTTCTTTCAAATAACGTGATTATCTTTCAAGTAAAGCTTCTACAGAGAAAAGGAACACTGTTCTCACTTTTAACCATACTTTGACATATCCCAAACAGACACTTCTCATTTCAGAGTGACACATGTGAGTTTCTCACAAAAGCATTTCTTGAAATTCATACACCTTCAAAGAACGTGATTATCTTTCAAAGTAAAGCTTCTACAGAGAAAAGGAACACTGTCCTCACATTTAACCATACTTTGACATATCCCAAACAGACGGTTCTCATTTCAGAGTGAGACATGTGGATTTCTCACAAAAGCATTTCTTGAAATTCATACACTTTCAAAGAACGTGATTATCTTTCAAAGTAAAGCTTCTATAGAGAAAAGGAACACTGTTCTCACTTTTAACCATACTTTGACATATCCCAAACAGATGCTACTCTTTTCAGAGTAACACATGTGCGTTTCTCACAAAAGCATTTCATGATATTCATACACTTTCAAGGAACGTGATTATCTTTCAAAGTAAAGCTTTTACAGAGAAAAGGAACACTGTTCTCTCTTTTAACCATACTTTGACATATCCCAAACAAACGCGTCTCATTTCAGAGTAACACATGTGTATTTCTCACAAAAGCATTTCATGAAATTCTTTTGCTTTCAAAGAACGTGATTATCTTTCAAAGTAAAGCTTCCACAGAGAAAAGGAACACTGTTCTCACATTTAACCATACTTTGACGTATCCCAAACAGACGGTTCTCATTTCAGGATGAGACATGTGCATTTTCACATAAGCATTTCTTGAAATTCATACACTTTCAAAGAACGTGATTATCTTTCAAAGTAAACCTTTTACATGTGCGTTTCTCACAAAAGCATTTCATGAAATTCATACACTTTCAAAGAACGTGAATATCTTTCAAAGTAAACCTTCTACAGAGAAAAGGAACACTGTTCTCACATTTAACCATACTTTGACATATCCCAAACAGACGCTTCTCATTTCAGAGTAAAACATGTACATTTCTCACAAAAGCATTTCATGAAATTCTTTTGCTTTCAAAGAACGTGATTATCCTTCAAAGTAAAGCTTCTACAGAGAAAAGGAACACTGTTCTCACTTTTTACCATCCTTTGACGTATCACAAACCGACGCTTCTCATTTCAGAGTAACACATATGCGTTTCTCACAAAAGCATTTCATGAAATTCTTTTGCTTTCAAAGAACGTGATTATCTTTCAAAGAAAAGCTTCTACAGAGAAAAGGAACACTGTTCTCACATTTAACCATACTTTGACATATCCCAAACAGACGCTTCTCATTTCAGAGTGAGACATGTGCATTTCTCACAAAAGCATTTCTTGAAATTCATACACTTTCAAAGAACGTGATTATCTTTCAAAGTAAACCTTTTACAGAGAAAAGGAACACTGTTCTCACTTTTAAACATACTTTGACGTATCCCAAACAGACGCTTCTCATTTCAGAGTAACATATGTGCGTTTCTTACAAAAGCATTTCATGAAATTCATACACTTTCAAAGAACGTGATTATCTTTCAAAGTAAACCTTTTACAGAGAAAAGGAACACTGCTCTCACTTTTAATCATACCTTGCCATATCACAAACAGACGCTTCTCATTTCAGAGTAACACATGTGCATTTCTCACAAAAGCATTTCATGAAATTCTTTTGCTTTCAAAGAACGTGATTATCTTTCAAAGTAAAGCTTCTACAGAGAAAAGGAACACTGTTCTCACATTTAACCATACTTTGACATATCCCAAACAGACGATTCTCATTTCAGAGTGAGACATGTGGATTTCTCACAAAAGCATTTCTTGAAATTCATACACTTTCAAAGAACGTGATTATCTTTCAAAGTAAAGCTTCTACAGAGAAAAGGAACACTGTTCTCACTTTTAACCATACTTTGACATATCCCAAACAGATGCTACTCTTTTCAGAGTAACACATGTGTGTTTCTCACAAAAGCATTTCATGAAATTCTTTTGCTTTCAAAGAACGTGTTTATCTTACAAAGTAAAGCTTTTACAGAGAAAAGGAACACTGTTCTCACTTTTAACCATACTTTGACGTATCCCAAACAGACACTTCTCATTTCAGAGTGACACATGTGCGTTTCTCACAAAAGCATTTCATGAAATTCATACACATTCAAAGAACGTGATTATCTTTCAAAGTAAAGCTTTTACAGAGAAAAGGAACACTGTTCTCACTTTTAGCCATACATTGCCATATCCCAAACAGATGCTTCTCATTTCAGAGTAACAGATGTGCGTTTCTCACAAAAGCATTTCATGAAATTCATACACTTTCAAAGAACGTGATTATCTTTCAAAGTAAAGCTTTTACAGAGAAAGGGAACACTGTTCTCACTTTTAACCATACTTTGACGTATCCCAAACAGACGCTTCTCATATCAGAGTAACACATGTGCATTTCTCACAAAAGCATTTCATGAAATTCTTTTGCTTTCAAAGAACGTGATTATCTTTCAAAGTAAAGCTTCTACAGAGAAAAGGAACACTGTTCTCACTTTTAACCATCCTTTGACGTATCACAAACCGACGCTTCTCATTTCAGAGTAACACATGTGCGTTTCTCACAAAAGCATTTCATGTAATTCTTTTGCTTTCAAAGAACGTGATTATCTTTCAAAGTAAAGCGTCTACAGAGAAAAGGAACACTGTTCTCACTTTTAACCATACTTTGACATATCCCAAACAGACGCTACTCATTTCAGAGTAACACATGTGCGTTTCTCACAAAAGCATTTCATGATATTCATACACTTTCAAAGAAAGTGATTATCTTACAAAGTAAAGCTTTTACAGAGAAAAGGAACACTGTTCTCACTTTTAACCATACTTTGACGTATCCCAAACAGACGCTTCTCATTTCAGAGTAACAGATGTGCGTTTCTCACAAAAGCATTTCATGAAATTCTTTTGCTTTCAAAGAACGTGATTATCTTTCAAAGTAAAGCTTCTACAGAGAAAAGGAACACTGTTCTCACATTTAACCATACTTTGACATATCCCAAACAGACGGTTCTCATTTCAGAGTGAGACATGTGCATTTCTCACAAAAGCATTTCTTGAAATTCATACACTTTCAAAGAACGTGATTATCTTTCAAAGTAAAGCTTCTACAGAGAAAAGGAACACTGTTCTCACTTTTAACCATACTTTGACATATCCCAAACAGACGCTACTCATTTCAGAGTGACACATGTGCGTTTCTCACAAAAGCATTTCATGAAATTCATACACTTTCAAAGAACGTGATTATCTTTCAAAGTAAAGCTTTTACAGCGAAAAGGAACACTGTTCTCACTTTTAACCATACTTTGACATATCCCAAACAGACACTTCTCATTTCAGAGTGACACATGTGAGTTTCTCACAAAAGCATTTCATGAAATTCATACACATTCAAAGAACGTGATTATCTTTCAAAGTAAAGCTTTTACAGAGAAAAGGAACACTGTTCTCACTTTTAGCCATACCTTGACATATCCCAAACAGACACTTCTCATTTCAGAGTAACAGATGTGCGTTTCTCACAGAAGCATTTCATGAAATTCTTTTTCTTTCAAAGAACGTGATTATCTTTCAAATAAAGCTTCTACAGAGAAAAGGAACACTGTTCTCACTTTTAACTATACTTTGCCATATCCCAAACAGATGCTACTCTTTTCAGAGTAACACATGTGTGTTTCTCACAAAAGCATTTCATGAAATTCTTTTGCTTTCAAAGAACGTGTTTACCTTTAAAAGTAAACCTTCTACAGAGAAAAGGAACACTGTTCTCACTTTTAAACATCCTTTGACGTATCACAAACAGACGCTTCTCATTTTAGAGTAACACATGTGCGTTTCTTACAAAAGCATATAATGAAATTCATACACTTTCAAAGAACGTGATTATCTTTCAAAGTAAAGCTTTTACAGAGAAAAGGAACACTGTTCTCACTTTTAACCATACTTTGACGTATCCCAAACAGACGCTTCTCATTTCAGAGTAACAGATGTGCGTTTCTCACAAACGCATTTCATGAAATTCTTTTGCTTTCAAAGAACGTGATTATCTTTCAAAGTAAAGCTTCGACAGAGAAAAGGAACACTGTTCTCACTTTTATCCATCATTTGACGTATCACAAAAAACGCTTCTCATTTCAGAGTAACACATGTGGATTTCTCACAAAAGCATTTCATGAAATTCATTTGCTTTCAAAGAACGTGATTATCTTTCAAAGTAAAGCTTCTACAGAGAAAAGGAACACTGTTCTCACATTTAACCATACTTTGAAATATCCCAAACAGACGGTTCTCATTTCAGAGTGAGACATATGCATTTCTCATAAAAGAATTTCTTGAAATTCATACACTTTCAAAGAACGTGATTATCTTTCAAAGTAAAGCTTCTACAGAGAAAAGGAACACTGTTCTCACTTTTAACCATACTTTGACATATCCCAAACAGACGCTACTCATTTCAGAGTCACACATGTGCGTTTCTCACAAAAGCATTTCATGAAATTCATACACTTTCAAAGAACGTGATTATCTTTCAAAGTAAAGCTTTTACAGAGAAAAGGAACACTGTTCTCACTTTTAACCATACTTTGACATATCCCAAACAGACGCTTCTCATTTCAGAGTAACACATGTGCATTTCTCACAAAAGCATTTCATGAAATTCTTTTGCTTTCAAAGAACGTGATTATCTTTCAAAGTAAACCTTCTACAGAGAAAAGGAACACTGCTCTCACTTTTAACCATAACTTGCCATATCCCAAACAGACACTTCTCATTTCAGAGTGACACATGTGCGTTTCTCACAAAAGCATTTCATGAAATTCATACACATTCCAAGAACGTGAATATCTTTGAAATAAACCTTCTACAGAGAAAAGGAACACTGTTCTCACTTTTAACTATACTTTGACATATCCCAAACAGATGCTACTCATTTCAGAGTAACACATGTGTGTTTCTCACAAAAGCATTTCATGAAATTCTTTTGCTTAAAAAGAACGTGATTATCTTTCAAAGTAAACCTTCTACAGAGAAAAGGAACACTGTTCTCACATTTAACCATACTTTGACGTATCACAAACAGACGCTTCTCATTTTAGAGTAACACATGTGCGTTTCTCACAAAAGCATTTCATGAAATTCATACACTTTCAAAGAACGTGAATATCTTTCAAAGTAAACCTTCTACAGAGAAACGGAACACTGTTCTCACTTTTAACCATACTTTGACATATCCCAAACAGACGCTTCCCATTTCAGAGTAACACATGTACATTTCTCACAAAAGCATTTCATGAAATTCTTTTGCTTTCAAAGAACGTGATTATCTTTCAAAGTAAAGCTTCTACAGAGAAAAGGAACACTGTTCTCACATTTAACCATACTTTGAAATATCCCAAACAGACGGTTCTCATTTCAGAGTGAGACATATGCATTTCTCATAAAAGAATTTCTTGAAATTCATACACTTTCAAAGAACGTGATTATCTTTCAAAGTAAAGCTTCTACAGAGAAAAGGAACACTGTTCTCACTTTTAACCATACTTTGACATATCCTAAACAGACGCTACTCATTTCAGAGTCACACATGTGCGTTTCTCACAAAAGCATTTCATGAAATTCATACACTTTCAAAGAACGTGATTATCTTTCAAAGTAAAGCTTTTACAGAGAAAAGGAACACTGTTCTCACTTTTAACCATACTTTGACATATCCCAAACAGACGCTTCTCATTTCAGAGTAACACATGTGCATATCTCACAAAAGCATTTCATGAAATTCTTTTGCTTTCAAAGAACGTGATTATCTTTCAAAGTAAACCTTCTACAGAGAAAAGGAACACTGCTCTCACTTTTAACCATAACTTGCCATATCCCAAACAGACACTTCTCATTTCAGAGTGACACATGTTCGTTTCTCACAAAAGCATTTCATGAAATTCATACACATTCCAAGAACGTGAATATCTTTGAAATAAACCTTCTACAGAGAAAAGGAACACTGTTCTCACTTTTAACTATACTTTGACATATCCCAAACAGATGCTACTCATTTCAGAGTAACACATGTGTGTTTCTCACAAAAGCATTTCATGAAATTCTTTAGCTTAAAAAGAACGTGATTATCTTTCAAAGTAAACCTTCTACAGAGAAAAGGAACACTGTTCTCACATTTAACCATACTTTGACGTATCACAAACAGACGCTTCTCATTTTAGAGTAACACATGTGCGTTTCTCACAAAAGCATTTCATGAAATTCATACACTTTCAAAGAACGTGAATATCTTTCAAAGTAAACCTTCTACAGAGAAACGGAACACTGTTCTCACTTTTAACCATACTTTGACATATCCCAAACAGACGCTTCCCATTTCAGAGTAACACATGTACATTTCTCACAAAAGCATTTCATGAAATTCTTTTGCTTTCAAAGAACGTGATTATCTTTCAAAGTAAAGCTTCTACAGAGAAAAGGAACACTGTTCTCACATTTAACCATACTTTGAAATATCCCAAACAGACGGTTCTCATTTCAGAGTGAGACATATGCATTTCTCATAAAAGAATTTCTTGAAATTCATACACTTTCAAAGAACGTGATTATCTTTCAAAGTAAAGCTTCTACAGAGAAAAGGAACACTGTTCTCACTTTTAACCATACTTTGACATATCCCAAACAGACGCTTCTCATTTCAGAGTCACACATGTGCGTTTCTCACAAAAGCATTTCATGAAATTCATACACTTTCAAAGAACGTGATTATCTTTCAAAGTAAAGCTTTTACAGAGAAAAGGAACACTGTTCTCACTTTTAAACATACTTTGACATATCCCAAACAGACGCTTCTCATTTCAGAGTAACACATGTGCATTTCTCACAAAAGCATTTCATGAAATTCTTTTGCTTTCAAAGAACGTGATTATCTTTCAAAGTAAACCTTCTACAGAGAAAAGGAACACTGCTCTCACTTTTAACCATAACTTGCCATATCCCAAACAGACACTTCTCATTTCAGAGTGACACATGTGCGTTTCTCACAAAAGCATTTCATGAAATTCATACACATTCAAAGAACGTGAATATCTTTGAAATAAACCTTCTACAGAGAAAAGGAACACTGTTCTCACTTTTAACTATACTTTGACATATCCCAAACAGATGCTACTCATTTCAGAGTAACACATGTGTGTTTCTCACAAAAGCATTTCATGAAATTCTTTTGCTTAAAAAGAACGTGATTATCTTTCAAAGTAAACCTTCTACAGAGAAAAGGAACACTGCTCTCACATTTAACCATACTTTGACGTATCACAAACAGACGCTTCTCATTTTAGAGTAACACATGTGCGTTTCTCACAAAAGCATTTCATGAAATTCATACACATTCAAAGAACGTGAATATCTTTCAAAGTAAACCTTCTACAGAGAAACGGAACACTGTTCTCACTTTTAACCATACTTTGACATATCCCAAACAGACGCTTCCCATTTCAGAGTAACACATGTACATTTCTCACAAAAGCATTTCATGAAATTCTTTTGCTTTCAAAGAACGTGATTATCTTTCAAAGTAAAGCTTCTACAGAGAAAAGAAACACTGTTCTCACATTTAACCATACTTTGACGTATCCCAAACAGACGCTTCTCATTTCAGAGTAATATATGTGCGTTTCTCACAAAAGCATTTCATGAAATTCATACACTTTCAAAGAACGTGATTATCTTTCAAAGTAAACCTTTTACAGAGAAAAGGAACACTGCTCTCACTTTTAACCATACCTTGCCATATCCCAAACAGACGCTTCTCATTTCAGAGTAACACATGTGCATTTCTTACAAAAGCATTTCATGAAATTCTTTTGCTTTCAAAGAACGTGATTATCTTTTAAAGTAAAGCTTCTACAGAGAAAAGGAACACTGTTCTCACATTTAACCATACTTTGACATATCCCAAACAGACGGTTCTCATTTCAGAGTGAGACATGTGGATTTCTCACAAAAGCATTTCTTGAAATTCATACACTTTCAAAGAACGTGATTATCTTTAAAAGTAAAGCTTCTACAGAGAAAAGGAACACTGTTCTCACTTTTAACCATACTTTGACGTATCACAAACAGATGCTACTCTTTTCAGAGTAACACATGTGCGTTTCTCACAAAAGCATTTCATGATATTCATACACTTTCAAAAACGTGATTATCTTTCAAAGTAAAGCTTTTACAGAGAAAAGGAACACTGTTCTCACTTTTAACCATACTTTGACGTATCCCAAACAAACGCGTCTCATTTCAGAGTAACACATGTGTATTTCTCACAAAAGCATTTCATGAAATTCTTTTGCTTTCAAAGAACGTGATTATCTTTCAAAGTAAAGCTTCCACAGAGAAAAGGAACACTGTTCTCACATTTAACCATACTTTGACGTATCCCAAACAGACGGTTCTCATTTCAGGATATGACATGTGCATTTCTCACATAAGCATTGAAATTCATACACTTTCAAAGAACCTGATTATCTTTCAAAGTAAACCTTTTACATGTGCGTTTCTCAAAAAAGCATTTCATGAAATTCATACACTTTCAAAGAACGTGAATATCTTTCAAAGTAAACCTTTTACAGAGTAAAGGAACACTGTTCTCACTTTTAACCATACTTTGACATATCCCAAACAGACGCTTCTCATTTCAGAGTAACACATGTACATTTCTCACAAAAGCATTTCATGAAATTCTTTTGCTTTCAAAGAACGTGATTATCTTTCAAAGTACAGCTTCTACAGAGAAAAGGAATCACTGTTCTCACTTTTTACCATCCTTTGACGTATCACAAACCGACGCTTCTCATTTCAGAGTAACACATATGCGTTTCTCACAAAAGCATTTCATGAAATTCTTTTGCTTTTAAAGAACGTGATTATCTTTCAAAGAAAAGCTTCTACAGAGAAAAGGAACACTGTTCTCACATTTAACCATACTTTGACATATCCCAAACAGACGCTTCTCATTTCAGAGTGAGACATGTGCATTTCTCACAAAAGCATTTCTTGAAATTCATACACTTTCAAAGAACGTGATTATCTTTCAAAGTAAACCTTTTACAGAGAAAAGGAACACTGTTCTCACTTTTAAACATACTTTGACGTATCCCAAACAGACGCTTCTCATTTCAGAGTAACATATGTGCGTTTCTCACAAAAGCATTTCATGAAATTCATACACTTTCAAAGAACGTGATTATCTTTCAAAGTAAACCTTTTACAGAGAAAAGGAACACTGCTCTCACTTTTAACCATACCTTGCCATATCACAAACAGACGCTTCTCATTTCAGAGTAACACATGTGCATTTCTCACAAAAGCAATTCATGAAATTCTTTTGCTTTCAAAGAACGTTATTATCTTTCAAATAAAGCTTCTACAGAGAAAAGGAACACTGTTCTCACTTTTAACCATACTTTGACATATCCCAAACAGATGCTACTCTTTTCAGAGTAACACATGTGCGTTTCTCACAAAAGCATTTCATGATATTCATACACTTTCAAGGAACGTGATTATCTATCAAAGTAAAGCTTTTACAGAGAAAAGGAACACTGTTCTCACTTTTAACCATACTTTGACGTATCCCAAACAAACGCGTCTCATTTCAGAGTAACACATGTGTATTTCTCACAAAAGCATTTCATGAAATTCTTTTGCTTTCAAAGAACGTGATTATCTTTCAAAGTAAAGATTCCACAGAGAAAAGGAACACTGTTCTCACATTTAACCATACTTTGACGTATCCCAAACAGACGGTTCTCATTTCAGGATGAGACATGTGCATTTCTCACATAAGCATTTCTTGAAATTCATACACTTTCAAAGAACGTGATTATCTTTCAAAGTAAAGCTTCTACAGAGAAAAGGAACACTGTTCTCACTTTTAACCATACTTTGAGAAATCCCAAACAGACGCTACTCATTTCAGAGTGACACATGTGTGTTTCTCACAAAAGCATTTCATGAAATTCTTTTGCTTAAAAAGAACGTAATTATCTTTCAAACTAAACCTTCTACAGAGAAAAGGAACACTGTTCTCACTTTTAACCATACTTTGATATATCCCAAACAGACGCTTCTCATTTCAGAGTGACACATGTGCGTTTCTCACAAAAGCATTTCATGAAATTCATACACTTTCAAAGAAGGTGAATATCTTTCAAAGTAAAGCTTCTACACAGAAAAGGAGCACTGTTCTCACTTTTAACCATACTTTGACATATCCCAAACAGACGCTTCTCATTTCAGAGTAACACATGTGCATTTCTCACAAAAGCATTTCATGAAATTCTTTTGCTTTCAAAGAACGTGAATATCTTTCAAAGTTAAGCTTCTACAGAGAAAAGGAACACTGTTCTCACTTTTAACCATCCTTTGACGTATCACAAACAGACGCTTCTCATTTCACAGTAACACATGTGCGTTTCTCACAAAAGCATTTCATGAAATACTTTTGCTTTCATAGAACGTGATTATCTTTCAAAGTAAAGCTTTTACAGAGAAAAGGAACACTGTTCTCACATTTAAACATCCTTTGACAATTGCCAAACAGACGGTTCTCATTTCAGAGTGACACATGTTCATTTTTCACAAAAGCATTTCTTGAAATTCATACACTTTCAAAGAACGTGATTATCTTTCAAAGTAAAGCTTCTACAGAGAAAAGGAACACTGTTCTCACTTTTAACCATACTTTGACATATCCCAAACAGATGCCACTCTTTTCAGAGTAACACATGTGTGTTTCTCACAAAAGCATTTCATGAAATTCTTTTGCTTAAAAAAACGTGATTATCTTTCAAAGCAAACCTTCTACAGAGAAAAGTAACACTGTTCTCAGTTTTAACCATACTTTGACGTATCCTAAACAGACGGTTCTCATTTCAGAGTGAGACATGTGCATTTCTCACAATAGCATTTCTTGAAATTCATACACTTTCAAAGAATGTGATTATCTTTCAAAGTAAAGATTCTACAGAGAAAAGGAACACTGTTCTCACTTTTAACCATACTTTGACATATCCCAAACAGACGCTACTCATTTCAGAGTAAAACATGTGCGTTTCTCACAAAAGCATTTCATGAAATTCATACACATTCAAAGAACGTGATTATCTTTCAAAGTAAAGCTTTTACAGAGAAAAGGAACACTTTTCTAACTTTTATCCATACTTTGACATATCCCAAACAGACGCTTCTCATTTCAGAGTAACAGATGTGCGTTTCTCACAATAGCATTTCATGAAATTATTTTGCTTTCAAAGAACATGATTATCTTTCAAAGTAAAGCTTCTACAGAGAAAAGGAATACTGTTCTCACTTTTAACCATCCTTTGACGTATCACAAAAAAAGCTTCTCATTTCAGAGTAACACATGTGCATTTTTCGCAAAAGCATTTCATGAAATTCTTTTGCTTCAAAGAACGTGATTATCTTTAAAAGTAAAGCTTCTACAGAGAAAAGGAACACTGTTCTCACATTTAACCATACTTTGACATATCCCAAACAGACGCTTCTCATATCAGAGTGAGACATGTGCGTTTCTCACAAAAGCATTTCTTGAAATTCATACACTTTCAAAGAACGTGATTATCTTTCAAAGTAAAGCTTCTACAGAGAAAAGGAACACTGTTCTCACTTTTTACCATACTTTGACATATACCAAACAGACGCTAATCATTTCAGAGTAACACATGTGCGTTTCTCACAAAAGCATTTCATGAAATTCATACACTTTCAAAGAACGTTATTATCTTTCAAAGTAAATCTTTTACAGAGAAAGGAACACTGTTCTCACTTTTAACCATACCTTGCCATATCCCAAACAGACGCTTCTCATTTCAGAGTAACACATGTGCATTTCTCACAAAAGCATTTCATGAAATTCTTTTGCTTTCAAACAACGTGATTATCTTTCAAAGTAAACCTTCTACAGAGAAAAAGAACACTGATCTCACTTTTAAACATACCTTGCCATATCCCAAACAGACACTTCTCATTTCAGAGTGACACATGTGCGTTTCTCACAAAAGCATTTCATGAAATTCTTTTGCTTTCAAAGAACGTGATTATCTTTCAAAGTAAACATTCTACAGAGAAAAGGAACACTGTTCTCACTTTTAACCATACTTTGACATATCCCAAACTGACGCTTCTCATTTCAGAGTAACAGATGTGCGTTTCTCACAAAAGCATTTCATGAAATTCTTTTGCTTTCAAAGAACGTGATTATCTTTCAAAGTAAAGCTTTTACAGAGAAAAGGAACACTGTTCACACTTTTAACCATACTTTGACGTATCCCAAACAGACGCTTCTCATTTCAGAGTAACAGATGTGCATTTCTCACAAAAGCATTTCATGAAATTCTTTAGCTTTCAAAGAACGTGATTATCTTTCAAAGTAAAGCTTTTACAGAGAAAAGGAACACTGTTCTCACTTTTAACCATCCTTTGACGTATCCTAAACAGACGCTTCTCATTTCAGAGTAACATATGTGCGTTTCTCACAAAAGCATTTCATGAAACTCATACACTTTCAAAGAACGTGATTATCTTTCAAAGTAAACCTTTTACAGAGAAAAGGAACACTGCTCTCACTTTTAACCATACCTTGCCATATCCCAAACAGACGCTTCTCATTTCAGAGTAACACATGTGCATTTCTCACAAAAGCATTTCATGTAATTCTTTGCTTTCAAAGAACGTGATTATCTTTCAAAGTAAAGCTTCCACAGAGAAAAGGAAGACTGTTCTCACATTTAACCATACTTTGACATATCCCAAACAGACGGTTCTCATTTCAGAGTGAGACATGTGGATTTCTCACAAAAGCATTTCTTGAAATTCATACACTTTCAAAGAACGTGATTATCTTTCAAATTAAAGCTTCTACAGAGAAAAGGAACACTGTTCTCACTTTTAACCATACTTTGACATATCCCAAACAGATGCTACTCTTTTCAGAGTAACACATGTGCGTTTCTCACAAAAGCATTTCATGATATTCATACACTTTCAAGGAACGTGATTATCTTTCAAAGTAAAGGTTTTACAGAGAAAAGGAGCACTGTTCTCACTTTTAACCATACTTTGACGTATCCCAAACAAACGCGTCTCATTTCAGAGTAACACATGTGTATTTCTCACAAAAGCATTTCATGAAATTCTTTTGCTTTCAAAGAACGTGATTATCTTTCAAAGTAAAGCTTCCACAGAGAAAAGGAACACTGTTCTCACATTTAACCATACTTTGACGTATCCCAAACAGACGGTTCTCATTTCAGGATGAGACATGTGCATTTCTCACATAAGCATTTCTTGAAATTCATACACTTTCAAAGAACGTGATTATCTTTCAAAGTAAACCTTTTACATGTGCGTTTCTCACAAAAGCATTTCATGAAATTCATACACTTTCAAAGAACGTGAATATCTTTCAAAGTAAACCTTCTACAGAGAAAAGGAACACTGTTATCACTTTTAACCATACTTTGACATATCCCAAACAGACGCTTCTCATTTCAGAGTAACACATGTACATTTCTCACAAAAGCATTTCATGAAATTCTTTTGCTTTCAAAGAACGTGATTATCTTTCAAAGTAAAGCTTCTACAGAGAAAAGGAACACTGTTCTCACTTTTTACCATCCTTTGACATATCCCAAACTGACGCTTCTCATTTCAGAGTAACAGATGTGCGTTTCTCACAAAAGCATTTCATGAAATTCTTTTGCTTTCAAAGAACGTGATTATCTTTCAAAGTAAAGCTTCTACAGAGAAAAGGAACACTGTTCTCACTTTTAACCATACTTTGACGTATCTCAAACAGACGCTTCTCATTTCAGAGTAACACATGTGCGTTTCTCACAAAAGCATTTCATGAAATTCTTTTACTTTCAAAGAACGTGATTATCTTTCAAAGTAAACCTTCTACAGAGAAATGGAACACTGTTCTCACATTTAACCATACTTTGATATATCCCAAACAGACGCTTCTCATTTCAGAGTAACAGATGTGCGTTTCTCACAAAAGCATTTCATGAAATTCTTTTGCTTTTAAAGAACGTGATTATCTTTCAAAGTAAAGCTTTTACAGAGAAAAGGAACACTGTTCACACTTTTAACCTAACTTTGACATATCCCAAACAGATGCTACTCTTTTCAGAGTAACACATGTGCGTTTCTCACAAAAGCATTTCATGATATTCATACACTTTCAAGGAACGTGATTATCTTTCAAAGTAACCTTTTACAGAGAAAAGGAACACTGTTCTCACTTTTAACCATACTTTGACGTATCCTAAACAGACGCTTCTCATTTCAGAGTAACATATGTGCGTTTCTCACAAAAGCATTTCATGAAATTCATACACTTTCAAAGAACGTGATTATCTTTCAAAGTAAACCTTTTACATGTGCGTTTCTCACAAAAGCATTTCATGAAATTCATACACTTTCAAAGAACGTGAATATCTTTCAAAGTAAACCTTCTACAGAGAAAAGGAAAACTGTTCTCACTTTTAACCATACTTTGACATATCCCAAACAGACGCTTCTCATTTCAGAGTAACACATGTACATTTCTCACAAAAGCATTTCATGAAATTCTTTTGCTTTCAAAGAACGTGATTATCTTTCAAAGTAAAGCTTCTACAGAGAAAAGGAACACTGTTCTCACTTTTTACCATCCTTTGACGTATCACAAACCGACGCTTCTCATTTCAGAGTAACACAAATGCGTTTCTCACAAAAGCATTTCATGAAATTCTTTTGCTTTCAAAGAACGTGATTATCTTTCAAAGAAAAGCTTCTACAGAGAAAAGGAACACTGTTCTCACTTTTAACCATACTTTGACATATCCCAAACAGACGGTTCTCATTTCAGAGTGAGACATGTGCATTTCTCACAAAAGCATTTCTTGAAATTCATACACTTTCAAAGAACGTGATTATCTTTCAAAGTAAAGCTTCTATAGAGAAAAGGAACACTGTCCTAACTTTTATCCATACTTTGACATATCCCAAACAGACGCTTCTCATTTCAGAGTAACAGATGTGCGTTTCTCACAAAAGCATTTCATGAAATTCTTTTGCTTTCAAAGAACGTGATTATCTTTCAAAGTAAAGCTTCTACAGAGAAAAGGAACACTGTTCTCACATTTAACCATACTTTGACATATCCGAAACAGACGCTTCTCATTTCAGAGTGAGACATGTGCATTTCTCACAAAAGCATTTCTTGAAATTCATACACTTTCAAAGAACGTGATTATCTTTCAAAGTAAACCTTTTACAGAGAAAAGGAACACTGTTCTCAATTTTAACCATACTTTGACGTATCCCAAACAGACGCTTCTCATTTCAGAGTAACATATGTGCGTTTCTCACAAAAGCATTTCATGAAATTCATACACTTTCAAAGAACGTGATTATCTTTCAAAGTAAACCTTTTACAGAGAAAAGGAACACTGTTCTCACTTTTAACCATACTTTGACGTATCCCAAACAGACGCTTCTCATTTCAGAGTAACATATGTGCGTTTCTCACAAAAGCATTTCATGAAATTCATACACTTTCAAAGAACGTGATTATCTTTCAAAGTAAAGCTTCTACAGAGAAAAGGAACACTGTTCTCACTTTTAACCATACTTTGACATATCCCAAACAGATGCTACTCTTTTCAGAGTAACACATGTGCGTTTCTCAAAAAAGCATTTCATGATATTCATACACTTTCAAGGAACGTGATTATCTTTCAAAGTAAAGCTTTTACAGAGACAAGGAACACTGTTCTCACTTTTAACCATACTTTGACGTATCCCAATCAAACGCGTCTCATTTCAGAGTAACACATGTGTATTTCTCACAAAAGCATTTCATGAAATTCTTTTGCTTTCAAAGAACGTGATTATCTTTCAAAGTAAAGCTTCCACAGAGAATAGGAACACTGTTCTCACATTTAACCATACTTTGACATATCCCAAACAGACGGTTCTCATTTCAGGATGAGACATGTGCATTTCTCACATAAGCATTTCTTGAAATTCATACACTTTCAAAGAACGTGATTATCTTTCAAAGTAAAGCTTTTACAGAGAAAAGGAACACTGTTCTCACTTTTAACCATACTTTGACGAATCCCAAACAGACGCTACTCATTTCAGAGTAACACATGTGTGTTTCTCACAAAAGCATTTCATGAAATTCTTTTGCTTAAAAAGAACGTGATTATCTTTCAAAGTAAACCTTCTACAGAGAAAAGGAACACTGTTCTCACTTTTAACCATACTTTGATATATCCCAAACAGACGCTTCTCATTTCAGAGTGACACATGTGCGTTTCTTACAAAAGCATTTCATGAAATTCATACACTTTCAAAGAAGGTGAATATCTTTCAAAGTAAAGCTTCTACAGAGAAAAGGAGCACTGTTCTCACTTTTAACCATACTTTCAAATATCCCAAACAGACGCTTCTCATTTCAGAGTAACACATGTGCATTTCTCACTAAAGCATTTCATGAAATTCTTTTGCTTTCAAAGAACGTGATTATCTTTCAAAGTAAAGCTTCTACAGAGAAAAGGAACACTGTTCTCACTTTTAACCATCCTTTGACGTATCACAAACAGACGCTTCTCATTTCAGAGTAACACATGTGCGTTTCTCACAAAAGCATTTCATGAAATTCTTTTGCTTTCATAGAACGTGATTATCTTTCAAAGTAAAGCTTTTACAGAGAAAAGGAACACTGTTCTCACATTTAAACATTCTTTGACAATTGCCAAACAGACAGTTCTCATTTCAGAGTGACACATGTGCATTTTTCACAAAAGCATTTCTTGAAATTCAGACACTTTTAAAGAACGTGATTATCTTTCAAAGTAAAGCTTCTACAGAGAAAAGGAACACTGTTCTCACTTTTAACCATACTTTGACATATCCAAAACAGATGCCACTCTTTTCAGAGTAACACATGTGTGTTTCTCACAAAAGCATTTCATGAAATTCTTTTGCTTAAAAAGAACGTGATTATCTTTCAAAGCAAACCTTCTACAGAGAAAAGTAACACTGTTCTCAGTTTTAACCATACTTTGACGTATCCTAAACAGACGGTTCTCATTTCAGAGTGAGACATGTGCATTTCTCACAATAGCATTTCTTGAAATTCATACACTTTCAAAGAACGTGATTATTTTCAAAGTAAAGCTTCTACGGAGAAAAGGAACACTGTTCTCACTTTTAACCATCCTTTGACGTATCACAAACAGACGCTTCTGCTTTCAGAGTAACACATGTGCGTTTCTCACAAAAGCATTTCATGAAATTATTTTGCTTTCAACGAACGTGATTATCTTTCAAAATAAACCTTCTACAGAGAAAAGGAACACTCTTCTCACTTTTAACCATACTTTGATATATCCCAAACAGACGCTTCTCATTTCAGAGTAACAGATGTGCGTTTCTCACAAAAGCATTTCATGAAATTCTTTTGCTTTCAAAGAACCTGATTATCTTTCAAAGTAAACCTTCTACAGAGAAAAGGAACACTGTTCTCACATTTAACCATACTTTGACATATCCCAAACAGACGGTTCTCATTTCAGAGTGAGACATGTGCATTTCTCACAAAAGCATTTCTTGAAATTCATACACTATCAAAGAACGTGATTATCTTTCAAAGTAAAGCTTCTACAGAGAAAAGGAACACTGTTCTCACTTTTAAGCATACTTTGACATATCCCAAACAGACGCTACTCATTTCAGAGTAACTCATGTGCGTTTCTCACAAAAGCATTTCATGAAATTCATACACTTTCAAAGAACGTGATTATCTTTCAAAGTAAAGCTTTTACAGCGAAAAGGAACACTGTTCTCACTTTTAACCATACTTTGACATATCCCAAACAGACACGTCTCATTTCAGAGTGACACATGTGCGTTTCTCACAAAAGCATTTCATGAAATTCATACACATTCAAAGAACGTGATTATCTTTCAAAGTAAAGCTTTTACAGAGAAAAGGAACACTGTTCTCACTTTTAGCCATACCTTGCCATATCCCAAGCAGATGCTTCTCATTTCAGAGTAACAGATGTGCGTTTCTCACAAAAGCATTTCATGAAATTCTTTTGCTTTCAAAGAACGTGATTATCTTTCAAAGTAAAGCTTCTTCAGAGAAAAGGAACACTGTTCTCACTTTTAACTATACTTTGCCATATCCCAAACAGAAGCTACTCATTTCAGAGTAACACATGTGTGTTTCTCACAAAAGCATTTCATGAAATTCTTTTGCTTATAAAGAACGTGATTATCTTTCAAAGTAAACCTTCTACAGAGAAAAGGAACACTGTTCTCACATTTAACCATACTTTTACATATCCCAAACAGACGCTTCTCATTTCAGAGTAACAGATGTGGGTTTCTCACAAAAGCATTTCATGAAATTATTTTGCTTTCAAAGAACGTGATTACCTTTAAAAGTAAACCTTCTACAGAGAAAAGGAACATTGTTCTCACTTTTCACCATCCTTTGACGTATCACAAACAGACGCTTCTCATTTTAGAGTAACACATGTGCGTTTCTCACAAAAGCATTTAATGAAATTCATACACTTTCAAAGAACGTGATTATCTTTCAAAGTAAAGCTTTTACAGAGAAAAGGAACACTGTTCTCACTTTTAACCATACTTTGACGTATCCCAAACAGACGCTTCTCATTTCAGAATAAGAGATGTGCGTTTCTCACAAAAGCATTTCATGAAATTCTTTTGCTTTCAAAGAACGTGATTATCTTTCAAAGTAAAGCTTCTACAGAGAAAAGGAACACTGTTCTCACTTTTAACCATACTTTGACATATCCCAAACAGACGCTACTCATTTCAGAGTAACACATGTGCGTTTCTCACAAAAGCATTTCATGAAATTCATACACTTTCAATGAACGTGATTATCTTTCAAAGTAAACCTTCTACAGAGAAAAGGAACACTGTTCTCACTTTTAACCATACTTTGACATATCCTAAACAGACGCTTCTCATTTCAGAGTAACACATGTGCGTTTTTCACAAAAGCATTTCATGAAATTCTTTTGCTTTAAAAGAACGTGATTATCTTTCAAAGTAAAGCTTTTACAGAGAAAAGGAACACTGTTCTCACTTTTAACCATACTTTGACGTATCCCAAACAGACGCTTCTCATTTCAGAGTAACAGATGTGCGTTTCTCACAAAAGCATTTCATGAAATTCATTTGCTTTCAAAGAACGTGATTATCTTTCAAAGTAAAGCTTCTACAGAGAAAAGGAACACTGCTCTCACATTTAACCATACTTTGACATATCCCAAACAGACGCTTCTCATTTCAGAGTAACACATGTGCGTTTCTCACAAAAGCATTTCATGAAATTCATACACTTTCAAAGAACGTGATTATCTTTCAAAGTAAAGCTTTTACAGCGAAAAGGAACACTGTTCTCACTTTTAACCATACTTTGACATATCCCAAACAGACACGTGTCATTTCAGAGTGACACATGTGCGTTTCTCACAAAAGCATTTCATGAAATTCATACACATTCAAAGAACGTGATTATCTTTCAAAGTAAACCTTCTACAGAGAAAAGGAACACTGTTCTCACTTTTAGCCATACCTTGCCATATCCCAAGCAGATGCTTCTCATTTCAGAATAACACATGTGTGTTTCTCACAAAAGCATTTCATGAAATTCTTTTGCTTAAAAAGAACGTGATTATCTTCCAAAGTAAAGCTTCTACAGAGAAAAGGAACACTGTTCTCACATTTAACCATACTTTGACATATCCCAAACAGATGCTACTCATTTCAGAGTAACACATGTGTGTTTCTCACAAAAGCATTTCATGAAATTCTTTTGCTTAAAAAGAACGTGATTATCTTTCAACGTAAACCTTCTACAGAGAAAAGGAACACTGTTCTCACATTTAACCATACTTTTACATATCCCAAACAGACGCTTCTCATTTCAGAGTAACAGATGTGGGTTTCTCACAAAAGCATTTCATGAAATTCTTTTGCTTTCAAAGAACGTGATTACCTTTTAAAGTAAACCTTCTACAGAGAAAAGGAACACTGTTCTCACTATTAACCATCCTTTGACGTATCACAAACAGACGCTTCACATTTTAGAGTAACACATGTGCGTTTCTCACAAAAGCATTTCATGAAATTCATACACTTTGAAAGAACGTGATTATCTTTCAAAGTAAAGCTTTTACAGAGAAAAGGAACACTGTTCTCACTTTTAACCATACTTTGACGTATCCCAAACAGACGCTTCTCATTTCAGAGTAACAGATGTGCGTTTCTCACAAAAGCATTTCATGAAATTCTTTTGCTTTCAAAGAACGTGATTATCTTTCAAAGTAAAGCTTCTACAGAGAAAAGGAACACTGTTCTCACTTTTAACCATACTTTGACGTATCACAAACCGACGCTTCTCATTTCAGAGTAACACATGTGCGTTTATCACAAAAGCATTTCATGAAATTCTTTTGCTTTCAAAGAACGTGATTATCTTTCAAATAAAGCTTCTACAGAGAAAAGGAACACTGTTCTCACATTTAACCATACTTTGACATATCCCAAACAGACGGTTCTCATTTCAGAGTGAGACATGTGCATTTCTCACAAAAGCATTTCTTGAAATTCATACAACTTCAAAGAACGTGATTATCTTTAAAAGTAAAGCTTCTACAGAGAAAAGGAACACTGTTCTCACTTTTAACCATACTTTGATATATCCCAAACAGACGCTACTCATTTCAGAGTAACACATGTGCGTTTCTCACAAAAGCATTTCATGAAATTCATACACTTTCAAAGAACGTGATTATCTTTCAAAGTAAAGCTTTTACAGCAAAAAGGAACACTGTTCTCACTTTTAACCATACTTTGACTTATCCCAAACAGACGCGTCTCATTTCAGAGTGACACATGTGCGTTTCTCACAAAAGCATTTCATGAAATTCATACACATTCAAAGAACGTGATTATCTTTCAAAGTAAAGCTTTTACAGAGAAAAGGAACACTGTTCTCACTTTTAGCCATACACTGACGTATCCCAAACAGACGCTTCTCATTTCAGAGTAACAGATGTGCGTTTCTCACAAAAGCACTTCAGGAAATTCATATACTTTCAAAGAACGTGATTATCTTTCAAAGAAAAGCTTCTCCAGAGAAAAGGAACACTGTTCTCACATTTAACCATACTTTGACATATCCCAAACAGACAGTTCTCATTTCAGAGTGAGACATGTGCATTTCTCACAAAAGCATTTCATGAAATTCTTTTGCTTTCAAAGAACGTGATTATCTTTCAAAGTAAAGCTTCTACAGAGAAAAAGAACACTGTTCTCACTTTTAACCATACTTTGACATATCCCAAACAGATGCTACTCATTTCAGAGTAACACATGTGCGTTTCTCACAAAAGCATTTCATGAAATTCATACACTTTCAAAGAACGTTATTATCTTTCAAAGTAAAGCTTTTACAGAGAAAAGGAACACTGTTCTCACTTTTAACCATACTTTGACGTATCCCAAACAGACGCTTCTCATTTCAGAGTAACACATGTGCATTTCTCACAAAAGCATTTCATGAAATTCTTTTGCTTTCAAAGAACGTGATTATCTTTCAAATTAAACCTTCTACAGAGAAAAGGAACACTGCTCTCACTTTTAACCATACCTTGCCATATCCCAAACAGACACTTCTCATTTCAGAGTGACACATGTGCGTTTTTCACAAAAGCATTTCATGAAATTCATACATATTCAAAGAACGTGAATATCTTTCAAAGTAAACCTTCTACAGAGAAAAGGAACACTGTTCTCACTTTTAACTATACTTTGACATATCCCTAACAGATGCTACTCATTTCAGGGTAACACATGTGTGTTTCTCACAAAAGCAATTCATGAAATTCTTTTTGCTTAAAAAAGAACGTGATTATCTTTCAAAGTAAACCTTCTACAGAGAAAAGGAACACTGTTCTCACATTTAACCATAATTTGACATATCCCAAACAGACGCTTCTCATTCCAGAGTAACAGATGTGCGTTTCTCACAAAAGCAGTTCATGAAATTCTTTTGCTTTCAAAGAACGTGATTATCTTTCAAAGTAAACCTTCTACAGAGAAAAGGAACACCGTTCTCACTTTTAACCATCCTTTGACGTATCACAAACAGACGCTTCTCATTTTAGAGTAACACATGTGCGTTTCTCACAAAAGCATTTAATGAAATTCATACAGTTTCAAAGAACGTGATTATCTTTCAAAGTAAAGCTTTTACAGAGAAAAGGAACACTGTTCTCACTTTTAACCATACTTTGACGTATCCCAAACAGACGCTTCTCATTTCAGAGTAACAGATGTGCGTTTCTCACAATAGCATTTCATGAAATTCTTTTGCTTTCAAAGAACGTGATTATCTTTCAAAGTAAAGCTTCTACAGAGAAAAGGAACACTGTTCTCACTTTTAACCGTACTTTGACATATCCCAAACAGACGCTACTCATTTCAGAGTAACACATGTGCGTTTCTCACAAAAGCATTTCATGAAATTCATACACTTACAAAGAACATGATTATCTTTCAAAGTAAACCTTCTACAGAGAAAAGGAACACTGTTCTCACTTTTAACCATACTTTGACATATCCTAAACAGACGCTTCTCATTTCAGAGTAACACATGTGCGTTTCTCACAAAAGCATTTCATGAAATTCTTTTGCTTTCAAAGAACATGATTATCTTTCAAAGTAAAGCTTCTACAGAGAAAAGGAACACCGTTCTCACTTTTAACCATACTTTGACCTATCACAAACACGCTTCTCATTTCAGAGTAACACATGTGCGTTTCTCACAAAAGCATTTCATGAAATTCTTTTGTTTTCAAAGAACGTGATTATCTTTCAAAGTAAAGCTTTTACAGAGAAAAGGAACACTGTTCTCACTTTTAACCATACTTTGACCTATCCCAAACAGACGCTTCTCATTTCAGAGTAACAGATGTGCGTTTTTCACAAAAGCATTTCATGAAATTCTTTTGCTTTCAAAGAACGTTATTATCTTTCAAAGTAAAGTTTCTACAGAGAAAAGGAACACTGTTCTCACTTTTAACCAATCTTTGACATATCCCAAACAGACGCTACTCATTTCAGAGTAACACATGTGCGTTTCTCACCAAAGAATTTCATGAAATTCATACACTTTCAAAGAACGTGATTATCTTTCAAAGTATACCTTCTACAGAGAAAAGGAACACTGTTCTCACTTTTAACCATACTTTGACATATCCCAAACAGACGCTTCTCATTTCAGAGTAACACATGTGCGTTTCTCACAAAAGCATTTAATGAAATTCTTTTGCTTTCAAAGAACGTGATTATCTTTCAAAGTAAAGCTTTTACAGAGAAAAGGAACACTGTTCTCACTTTTAACCATACTTTGACGTATCCCAAACAGACGCTTCTCATTTCAGAGTAACAGATGTGCGTTTCTCACAGAAGCATTCCATGAAATTCATTTGCTTTCAAAGAACGTGGTTATCTTTCAAAGTAAAGCTTCTACAGAGAAAAGGAACACTGTTCTCACATTTAACCATACTTTGACATATCCCAAACAGACGCTTCTCATTTCAGAGTAACAGATGTGCTTTTCTCACAAAAGCATTTCATGAAATTCTTTTGCTTTCAAAGAACCTGATTATCTTTCAAAGTAAACCTTCTACAGAGAAAAGGAACACTGTTCTCACTTTTAACCATCATTTGACGTATCACAAACAGACGCTTCTCATTTTAGAGTAACACATGTGCGTTTCTCACAATAGCATTTCATGAAATTCATACACTTTCAAAGAACGTGATTATCTTTCAAAGTAAAGCTTTTACAGAGAAAAGGAACACTGTTCTCACTTTTAACCATACTTTGAGGTATCCCAAACAGACGCTTCTCATATCAGAGTAACACATGTGCATTTCTCACAAAAGCATTTCATGAAATTCTTTTGCTTTCAAAGAACGTGATTATCTTTCAAAGTAAAGCTTCTACAGAGAAAAGGAACACTGTTCTCACTTTTAACCATACTTTGACATATCCCAAACAGACGGTTCTCATTTCAGAGTGAGACATGTGCATTTCTCACAAAAGCATTTCATGAAATTCTTTTGCTTTCAAAGAACGTGATTATCTTTCAAAGTGAAGCTTCTACAGAGAAAAGGAACACTGTTCTCACTTTTAACCATCCTTTGACGTATCACAAACCGACGCTTCTCATTTCAGAGTAACACATGTGCGTTTCTCACAAAAGCATTTCATGAAATTCTTTTGCTTTCAAAGAACGTGATTATCTTTCAAAGTAAAGCTTCTACAGAGAAAAGGAACACTGTTCTCACATTTAACCATACTTTGACATATCCCAAACAGACGGTTCTCATTTCAGAGTGAGACATGTGCATTTCTCACAAAAGCATTTCTTGAAATTCATACACCTTCAAAGAACGTGATTATCTTTCAAAGTAAAGCTTCTACAGACAAAAGGAACACTGTTCTCACATTTAACCATACTTTGACATATCCCAAACAGACGCTACTCATTTCAGAGTAACACATGTGCGTTTCTCACAAAAACATTTCATGAAATTCATACACTTTCAAAGAACGTGATTATCTTTCAAAGTAAAGCTTCTACAGAGAAAAGGAAGACTGTTCTCACATTTAACCATACTTTGACATATCCCAAACAGACGGTTCTCATTTCAGAGTGAGACATGTGCATTTCTCACAAAAGCATTTCATGAAATTCTTTTGCTTTCAAAGAACGTGATTATCTTTCAAAGTAAAGCTTCTACAGAGAAAAGGAACACTGTTCTCACTTTTAACCATCCTTTGACGTATCACAAACCGACGCTTCTCATTTCAGAGTGACACATGTGCGTTTCTCACAAAAGCATTTCATGAAATTCTTTTGCTTTCAAAGAACGTGATTATCTTTCAAAGTAAAGCTTCTACAGAGAAAAGGAACACTGTTCTCACATTTAACCATACTTTGACATATCCCAAACAGACGGTTCTCATTTCAGAGTGAGACATGTGCATTTCTCACAAAAGCATTTCTTGAAATTCATACACCTTCAAAGAACGTGATTATCTTTCAAAGTAAAGCTTCTACAGACAAAAGGAACACTGTTCTCACATTTAACCATACTTTGACATATCCCAAACAGACGCTACTCATTTCAGAGTAACACATGTGCGTTTCTCACAAAAACATTTCATGAAATTCATACACTTTCAAAGAACGTGATTATCTTTCAAAGTAAAGCTTTTACAGCGAAAAGGAACACTGTTCTCACTTTTAACCATACTTTGACATATCCCAAACAGACACGTCTCATTTCAGAGTGACACATGTGCGTTTCTCACAAAAGCATTTCATGAAATTCATACACAGTCAAAGAACGTGATTATCTTTCAAAGTAAAGCTTTTACAGAGAAAAGGAACACTGTTCTCACTTTTAGCCATATCTTGCCATATCCCAAGCAGATGCTTCTCATTTCAGAGTAACACATGTGTGTTTCTAACAAAAGCATTTCATGAAATTCTTTTGCTTAAAAAGAACGTGATTATCTTCCAAAGTAAAGCTTCTACAGAGAAAAGGAACACTGTTCTCACATTTAACCATACTTTGACATATCCCAAACAGATGCTACTCATTTCAGAATAACACATGTGTGTTTCTCACAAAAGCATTTCATGAAATTCTTTTGCTTAAAAAGAATGTGATTATCTTTCAACTTAAACCTTCTACAGAGAAAAGGAACACTGTTCTCACATTTAACCATACTTTTACATATCCCAAACAGACGCTTCTCATTTCAGAGTAACAGATGTGGGTTTCTCACAAAAGCATTTCATGAAATTCTTTTGCTTTCAAAGAACGTGATTACCTTTAAAAGTAAACCTTCTACAGAGAAAAGGAACACTGCTCTCACGTTTAACCATCCTTTGACGTATCACTAACAGACGCTTCTCATTTTAGAGTAACACATGTGCGTTTCTCACAAAAGCATTTAATGAAATTCATACACTTTCAAAGAACGTGATTATCTTTCAAAGTAAAGCTTCTACAGAGAAAAGGAACACTGTTCTCACTTTTAACCATACTTTGACATATCCCAAACAGACGCTACTCATTTCAGAGTAACACATGTGCGATTCTCACAAAAGCATTTCATGAAATTCATACACTTTCAAAGAACGTGATTATCTTTCAAAGTAAACCTTCTACAGAGAAAAGGAACACTGTTCTCACTTTTAACCATACTTTGTCGTATCCCAAACAGACGCTTCTCATTTCAGAGTAACAGATGTGCGTTTCTCACAAAAGCATTTCATGAAATTCATTTGCTTTCAAAGAACGTGATTATCTTTCAAAGTAAAGCTTCTCCAGAGAAAAGGAACACTGTTCTCACATTTAACCATACTTTGACATATCCCAAACAGACGGTTCTCATTTCAGAGTGAGACATGTGCATTTCTCACAAAAGCATTTCATGAAATTCTTTTGCTTTCAAAGAACGTGATTATCTTTCAAAGTAAAGCTTTTACAGAGAAAAGGAACACTGTTCTCACTTTTAACCATACTTTGACATATCCCAAACAGACGCTACTCATTTCAGAGTAACACATGTGCGATTCTCACAAAAGCATTTCATGAAATTCATACACTTTCAAAGAACGTGATTATCTTTCAAAGTAAAGCTTTTACAGAGAAAAGGAACACTGTTCTCACTTTTAACCATACTTTGAGGTATCCCAAACAGACGCTTCTCATATCAGAGTAACACATGTGCATTTCTCACAAAAGCATTTCATGAAATTCTTTTGCTTTCAAAGAACGTGATTATCTTTCAAAGTAAACCTTCAACAGAGAAAAGGAACACTGTTCTCACTTTTAACCATACTTTGACGTATCCCAAACAGACGCTTCTCATTTCAGAGTAACAGATGTGCGTTTCTCACAAAAGCATTCCATGAAATTCATTTGCTTTCAAAGAACGTGATTATCTTTCTAAGTAAAGCTTCTACAGAGAAAAGGAACACTGTTCTCACATTTAACCATACTTTGACATATCCCAAACAGACGCTTCTCATTTCAGAGTAACAGATGTGCTTTTCTCACAAAAGCATTTCATGAAATTCTTTTGCTTTCAAAGAACCTGATTATCTTTCAAAGTAAACCTTCTACAGAGAAAAGGAACACTGTTCTCACTTTTAACCATCATTTGACGTATGACAAACAGACGCTTCTCATTTTAGAGTAACACATGTGCGTTTCTCACAAAAGCATTTCATGAAATTCACACACTTTCAAAGAACGTGATTATCTTTCAAAGTCAAGCTTTTACAGAGAAAAGGAACACTGTTCTCACTTTTAACCATACTTTGAGGTATCCCAAACAGAATGGCTTCTCCTTTCCAGAGTAACACACGTGCATTTCTCACAAAAGCATTTCATGAAATTCTTTTGCTTTCAAAGAACGTGATTATCTTTCAAAGTAAAGCTTCTACAGAGAAAAGGAACACTGTTCTCACTTTTAACCATCCTTTGACATATCACAAACCGACGCTTCTCATTTCAGAGTAACACATGTGCGTTTCTCACAAAAGCATTTCATGAAATCCTTTTGTTTTTCAAAGAACATGATTATCTTTCAAAGTAAAGCTTCTTACAGAGAAAAGGAACACTGTTCTCATTTAGCCATCTCTTGCCATATCCACAGATGCTTCTCATTCCAGAGTAACATGTGGTTCTCAAAGCATTTCAAGGAATTCTTTGCTTCAAAGAACGTGATTATCTTCAAAGTAAAGTTCTACAGGAAAAGGAACACTTCCCATTTAACCCTACTTTGACATATCCCAAACAGATACCTACTCATTTCAGAGTAACACATGTGTGTTTCTTCTACAAAAGCATTTCATGAAATTCTCTTTGCTTACAAAGAACGTGATTATCTTTCAAATTAAACCTTTTACAGAGAAAGGAACACTGTTCTCATTTTTAACCATACTTTGACATATCCCAAACAGACGCTTCTCATTTCAGAGGGAACACATGTGGTTTCTCACAAAGCATTTCATGAAATTCTTTTGCTTTCAAAGAACGTGATTATCTTTCAAAGTAAACCTTTCTACAGAGAAAAGGAACACTGCTCGCTACTAGCCATCCATCCTTTGACATATCCCAAACAGATGCTTCTCATTTCAGAGTAACATAATGTGCTTTCTCACAAAAGCATTTCATGAAATTCTTTTGCTTTCAAAGAACGTGATTATCTTTCAAAGTAAAGCCTTCTACAGAGAAAAGGAACACTGTGTTCACTTCTTTTAACCATACTTTGACATATCCCAAACAGATGCTTCTCATTTCAGAGTAACACATGTGCGTTTCTACAAAAGCATTTCATGAAATTCATTTGCTTTCTCAAAGAACGTGATTATCTTTTCAAAGTAAACCTTTTACAGAGAAAAGGAACACTGTTCTCACTTTTAACCATACTTTGACATATCCCAAACAGACGCTTCTCATTTCAGAGTAACACATGTGCGTTTCTCACAAAAGCATTTCATGAAATTCTTTGCTTTCAAAGAACGTGATTATCTTTCAAAGTAAAGCTTCTACAGAGAAAAGGAACACTGTTCTCACTTTTAACCATACTTTGACGTATCCCAAACAGACGCTTCTCATTTCAGAGTAACACATGTGCGTTTCTCACAAAAGCATTTCATGAAATTCATTTACTTTCAAAGAACGTGATTATCTTTCAAAGTAAAGCTTCTACAGAGAAAAGGAACACTGTTCTCACTTTTAACCATACTTTGACATATCCCAAACAGACGCTTCTCATTTCAGAGTAACACATGTGCGTTTCTCACAAAAGCATTTCATGAAATTCTTTTGCTTTCAAAGAACGTGATTATCTTTCAAAGTAAAGCTTCTACAGAGAAAAGGAACACTGTTCTCACTTTTAACCATACTTTGACATATCCTAAACAGACGCTTCTCATTTCAGAGTAACACATGTGCGTTTCTCACAAAAGCATTTTCATGAAATTCATTTTACTTTCAAAGAACGTGATTATCTTTCAAAGTAAAGCTTTTACAGAGAAAAGGAACACTGTTCTCACTTTTAACCATACTTTGACGTATCCCAAACAGACGCTTCTCATTTCAGAGTAACACATGTGCATTTCTCACAAAAGCATTTCATGAAATTCTTTTGCTTTCAAAGAACGTGATTATCTTTCAAAGTAAAGCTTCTACAGAGAAAAGGAACACTGTTCTCACTTTTAACCATACTTTGACGTATCCCAAACAGACGCTTCTCATTTCAGAGTAACACATGTGCGTTTCTCACAAAAGCATTTCATGAAATTCTTTTGCTTTCAAAGAACGTGATTATCTTTCAAAGTAAAGCTTCTACAGAGAAAAGGAACACTGTTCTCACTTTTAACCATACTTTGACGTATCCCAAACAGACGCTTCTCATTTCAGAGTAACACATGTGCTTTTTCACAAAAGCATTTCATGAAATTCTTTTGCTTTCAAAGAACTTGATTATCTTTCAAAGTAAAGCTTCTACAGAGAAAAGGAACACTGTTCTCACTTTTAACCATACTTTGACGTATCCCAAACAGACGCTTCTCATTTCAGAGTAACACATGTGCGTTTCTCACAAAAGCATTTCATGAAATTCATTTACTTTCAAAGAACGTGATTATCTTTCAAAGTCAAGCTTTTACAGAGAAAAGGAACACTGTTCTCACTTTTAACCATACTTTGACGTATCCCAAACAGACGCTTCTCATTTCAGAGTAACACATGTGCGTTTCTCACAAAAGCATTTCTAGAAATTCTTTTGCTTTCAAAGAACGTGATTATCTTTCAAAGTAAAGCTTCTACAGAGAAAAGGAACACTGTTCTCACTTTTAACCATACTTTGACGTATCCCAAACCGACGCTTCTCATTTCAGAGTAACACATGTGCGTTTCTCACAAAAGCATTTCATGAAATTCTTTGCTTTCAAAGAACGTGATTATCTTTCAAAGTAAAGCTTCTACAAGAAAAGGAACACTGTTCTCACATTTAACCATACTTTGACGTATCCCAAACAGACGCTTCTCATTTCAGAGTAACACATGTGCGTTTCTCACAAAAGCATTTCATGAAATTCATTCACTTTCAAAGAACGTGATTATCTTTCAAAGTAAAGCTTCTACAGAGAAAAGGAACACTGTTCTCACTTTTAACCATACTTTGACATATCCCAAACAGACGCTTCTCATTTCAGAGTAACACATGTGCGTTTCTCACAAAAGCATTTCATGAAATTCTTTGACTTTCAAAGAACGTGATTATCTTTCAAAGTAAAGCTTCTACAGCGAAAAGGAACACTGTTCTCACTTTTAACCATACTTTGACATATCCCAAACAGACGCTTCTCATTTCAGAGTAACACATGTGCGTTTCTCACAAAAGCATTTCTGAAATTTTTGAAATACTACTTTCAAAGAACGTGATTATCTTTCAAAAGTAAAGCTTTTACAGAGAAAAGGAACACTGTTCTCACTTTTAACCATACTTTGACATATCCCAAACAGACGCTTCTCATTTCAGAGTAACACATGTGCGTTTCTCACAAAAGCATTTCATGAAATTCATTTACTTTCAAAAGAACGTGATTATCTTTCAAAGTAAAGCTTCTACAGAGAAAAGGAACACTGTTCTCACTTTTAACCATACTTTGACATATCCCAAACAGATGCTACTCATTTCAGAGTAACACATGTGCGTTTCTCACAAAAGCATTTCATGAAATTCTTTTACTTTAAAAGAACGTGATTATCTTTCAAAGTAAAGCTTCTACAGAGAAAAGGAACACTGTTCTCACTTTTAACCATACTTTGACATATCCCAAACAGACGCTTCTCATTTCAGAGTAACACATGTGCGTTTCTCCCAAAATCCTTTCATGAAATTCTTTTTTTTTCAAAGAACGTGATTATCTTTCAAAGTAAAGCTTCTACAGAGAAAAGGAACACTGTTCTCACTTTTAACCATACTTTGACATATCCCAAACAGACGCTACTCATTTCAGAGTAACACATGTGCGTTTCTCACAAAAGCATTTCATGAAATTCATTTACTTTCAAAGAACGTGATTATCTTTCAAAGTAAACCTTCTACAGAGAAAAGGAACACTGTTCTCACTTTTAACCATACTTTGACATATCCCAAACAGACGCTTCTCATTTCAGAGTAACACATGTGCGTTTCTCACAAAAGCATTTCATGAAATTCTCTTCTTTCAAAAGAACGTGATTATCTTTCAAAGTAAAGCTTCTACAGAGAAAAGGAACACTGTTCTCACTTTTAACCATACTTTGACGTATCCCAAACAGACGCTTCTCATTTCAGAGTAACACATGTGCGTTTCTCACAAAAGCATTTCATGAAATTCATTTGCTTTCAAAGAACGTGATTATCTTTCAAAGTAAAGCTTTTACAGAGAAAAGGAACACTGTTCTCACTTTTAACCATACATTGACATATCCCAAACAGACGCTTCTCATTTCAGAGTAACAGATGTGCGTTTCTCACAAAAGCATTTCATGAAATTCATTGGCTTTCAAAGAACGTGATTATCTTTCAAAGTAAAGCTTCTACAGAGAAAAGGAACACTGTTCTCACATTTAACCATACTTTGACATATCCCAAACAGACGCTTCTCATTTCAGAGTAACAGATGTGCTTTTCTCACAAAAGCATTTCATGAAATTCTTTTGCTTTCAAAGAACCTGATTATCTTTCAAAGTAAACCTTCAACAGAGAAAAGGAACACTGTTCTCACTTTTAACCATACTTTGACGTATCCCAAACAGACGCTTCTCATTTCAGAGTAACAGATGTGCGTTTCTCACAAAAGCATTCCATGAAATTCATTTGCTTTCAAAGAACGTGATTATCTTTCAAAGTAAAGCTTCTACAGAGAAAAGGGAACACTGTTCTCACATTTAACCATACTTTGACATATCCCAAACAGACGCTTCTCATTTCAGAGTAAGACATGTGCTTTCTCACAAAAGCATTTCTTGAAATTCATTTCGCTTTCAAAGAACGTGATTATCTTTCAAAGTAAAGCTTCTAAAGAAAAGGAATTTTTTTGACATATCCCAAACAGACGCTTCTCATTTCAGAGTAACAGATGTGCGTTTCTCACAAAAGCATTCCATGAAA